>JASAMX010011870.1:0-17500 GCA_030248175.1 Microlaimidae sp. YZB2_3
GTAAAAATAACAAGAACACAATGCAGCAAAATTAACTCTCTTGTGGCCGGACGTGCGGCTTCTGGCCGGACGTGCGGCTTTTGGCCGGACGTGCGGTTTTTGGCCGGACGTGCGGCTTTTGGCCAGACGTGCGGCTTTTGGCCGGACGTGCGGCTTTTGGCCGGACGTGCGGCTTTTGGCCGGACGTGCGGCTTCTGGCCGGATGTGCGGCCCGAATTGGATTTTATGATGCACGCTGCTACAGACTGCTGTGACATACCTTTATTAGATTATCCACCTTTGGTTTTATATAGCTGCGACCTAACACAAGTGTTGTAAGGTCGCAGTAGATTTGCAAACGAGTTTGAACTAAAACTTCCAAAACTTTAGTCAGATGTTTGCTAATCCTTTTTTTAAATTATTCCAAAATTATCTGAAAATTTTAGAGATTCTGAAAAGCATACCCCTAAATTTTTTATTTTATTTTAAATTTTGATAATTTTTTCGTCTATGGTATAATTTAAAAAATTTAGCACCACGATAATTTTGTATAATTGTAAAGACACAAGTGGTGTAGGTATTTATTCAAACACTAACGCGTTTCAAGGGAATCCACCCTCCTCTTCAGAGCAAAAATAAAACAATGAAAAGTTAGTATTTTTATCAAAAAACACAAATCACAAATTCAAACCATGGCTTTTTCAGACTAGTCCTAATCTCGAAAACATACCGCCATATTAACAGCTTTTTAAAATCAAATATCAAGTTCTATGTCCGAAAAACATTGAAAAATTCAGATTTATTTTAAGGCGAGTTTTTCTTGAATGTGTCTATTTATTTCATAAAAACAAATTAGCTGTCAATGTATTTGTTAAATTAAAAGTCGCCTTATATTAAATCTGAATTTTTCAATGTTTTTCGGACTTAGAACTTGATATTTGATTTTAAAAAGCTGTTAATATGGCGGTATGTTTTGCTTTATACGAAAATAATGATAAATTACAAAATTTAATGCGCAATGCGATAACTTATTTTGACAGAAATTTTTCATGGTTACTGTGACGCTTGCGTTATACTTTTTTTGTATCGTTTTGACGACGTTTAACTTAACTAATACTATGGAAATTACAGCTGGTTAACTCATGTTAAATTTAATTCACTTTGAGAGAAATTTATGTGAATTAAGTTTTATTATTAGTTAAAAAACGCAAACTAAAGCTTTTACACGTATTGTTTTTATTCGGTTTTGTTTTTCTAAAAATTTCACAAAATCTGTTAGTTCTAATTTACAGGTTTTAAAGAGTCTTGTTTCAATCTTTTCTGGCATTTAGTTTTTAGACTTATGTAGCTTTATACTATTCCATTTAATATAAGGCTTTTTTTTCGAAACTTTGTTTCGTCTTTTGCTAGAATATATCTTATATTTAATTTTAAATTGGTCTCTGTGTGTTATAATTTTTATATTCACTTAAATACTAGTTTAAAACTTTACTAAAGAATAGAAACATTTTGCTACTGTAAAGCTTTTTTGGTTCAAATATTGTTTTTAGCAGGTTAAACCTTTATTTTATAATTTTAAGAAGGGCTTTTGTTTATTTATTTTTAAAGTTATATTATTCATATTACTTTATTACACAGCAGTTTCCACATTGTTAATTAAACCCATAGGAATTTCCAGTTGTTACACTATGTTTTTGACCTAAAATTTTTCCTAAAAAATTGCGGCCATGTGATTAGCAATGTTTTATAATATTTGGGACATTGAATTTTTTGAACATCGTTTTGTAATATAAATTTCTAATATTAATGCTTCTGCCCATAGATACTATGTTTCGGATAATTACCACAAAGAAGGAAGAAAGCTGCAACATTAGCATGAAAGCTTGAATTTCAACACACGGTATTTTGCCATTAATATAGAATATAGTAAAAACTCCATCTTAATGGGTGTGTCACAACTCCAGTTGTGGTAATGTTTCAGAAATATGACACCTTATAAATATGAGTTGTAATGTAACACTGTCGAGAGATGTTGTAACGCAGCACGTCAGTCAATGAGGTGCTGAGGCTCCAGATTACGGTTTCAAGTCCTGTATCGCTCATTTTTCAGCAAAAAAAAACAAAACTAAAAACAGCTAATTGTTTCGCACTCTTTCTTTCTAAAACTCGATTTATTCGGCCTCATATTTCTGGACGTCACTTTTGGTGAGCGATACATGTCCATTGGTACACCACATATGTGCCCTTGCCCGCCTTGCCGTGACCGGCAGGTTGTAACTAGGGTTAGTTCCAAGCAGCATTGCATGGACTAGTGGTGGACGTGTGGCTCGGACCTTACATGGTTTGTCAGATTAAAAGGCTGCGCGCTTCAATCTTGTTGGGTAGGTGTCACAACTCCCGTTATGTTAATGTTTCAGAAATATGACGCCTTTGTGAAAATTTTATTTTGTGAAAAACGAAATATATTAAGCAATTAAACAATGAATATGTATCTTGCTTGTAATAAAATATGATAATATTTACACGTTACATGAAATACAAAACTTTTTAAATTATACTTTGATGTTTTTCGCTTTAATTTATATAATTATACCTGGATTTTAGTTCAGGTTTTTATATGTTTTATTTCGATGTTGATTTCTGCGTGTAACGGTTTTGATCCTTGTCCCTCGTCTTCCAAAAATAAACCAGTAAAGCTTAATTTGAAACTAGCAAATAATAGTTCCAAACTGAGTTTTTTGATTAAAAAAATTCTTATGACCAAACTTATGAAGTTTAAACTTATAATAATAAACTGACGCAAGCGAACTAGTGATTTTTTAACTTCCAATATCATGCTCCGGAGCCCCGGAGCTCCAGCACTCCGCTCCTTAAATAAGCGATATAAAACCTGTTTAAACTTCTAAATTATTTTATTTTTAGGACAATTTTACATTGTTTTTAAAAACTTTTGAAAAAAGATTAAATTTTCAAAAAATTTCTGACAAAATAATTCATAATACTACTTTTTGATTATTTAAAAAATCATACAAAAATAGAGCGGGGTTCGAGGAATTTTTTCGGAAATCCGAAAAGTGGAGCTCAGCTTCGGAGCCGGAACTCTGGCGCACATCACTAGTGACAAGCGCACTAAAAGATTTTTTGATAGGCCATTACTCTTTTGTGCTGCACCAAAAAGTCATTGTTGAATTCTACACAGAGTCGTCATACAGCGATTAGCTTAAATAAATTATTCGAATCAACACAAGAAAAATTACACTCTTCCTCTTCCTCTTTTATTCTTTTGTAAAAGCAATTTTGATTATATTACATCTCATTGAAAAGTTTAGCAACTAATTCACATGAAAATCATTTTTCCGAATTCGTACTACATACGTGAGACCTATGTTGGAATATGGAAGTGCAATTTGGAATCCATAATTAAAACAAGATATTGACTTAGTTGAACGTGTCCAGAAAAATTTCACACGAAGACTGTTTAAAAGATGTAATCTTCGCTATACAAGTTATGACAATAGGTTGAAATTTCTGAAACTACAGAAGCTAAGTGACAGACGTAATATTATAGATCTTTCAGAATGTTATAAAATTATTCACGCCAAAACCAATATTAACCCCAATGATTTTTTCTATTTCAATCGAAATTGTACTAGAGGTTATTCATTAAAATTAAAAATGCAAAAATCTAGAATAAATACCCGTAAGTTCTTTTTTAGTAATAGGATTGTTTCCAAATGGAACGCTCTTTCTGAAAAACAAGTTTCCGCTAAATCGTTAAAAGAATTTAAAAACAGTATCTCAAACGGCTCATAATAGTGCTTATCAATTTAAGCCTTTGGGTCGTATTCCAGTAAACCACGTTTCTATGTTTGTGTTGTGACCGCGATCGGTTCGCACAGTTTATATATTAAAATTATGATCACTATATTAATAATTTTATGGTTTTGTTCTTTTATTGTTAGTAACTGGAATATACTTGACTTGACTTGACTTGAACATAAATTACAAATTTTATCCAGATTCTCTGATTATAGTTGGTGTGGTACCGCAGGGTTAAATCGCCACGTGAACGATTAAGAATATTGATTTTAGGATAATGGGTGTTAGAATTATAATAATAAAAAGAAGAAGATGAACATAAATTACTAAAAATTTTCCCAACGTTCTCTAATTATTGTGTGTTGTGAGGCTGTGGGTGTCGTGAGGCTAAACCACCCCAAAGATTTACCAAAGATTTCTTTGAGATTACCCGCTTTACCAAAGATTGCTTTGAGTATAATTTTTTCATTGTCATTTCAAAATGCAACAGTGCTGTGTAATTAGTTCAACGTATAAATAAATTATTATCATATGGTAAAATTTTTATTCAGTGGGCAGCTGGCCAAATCAAAATACAAATTTCTTATGGTGCGAATAATGTCCATCTCAGACTAGTCCACATCTTTTCTGTCTAAATACACGCCCGGGGAAAAATCACCTCTTTTCCCTGCTCTATTCTTAGAGCAATTTTCAAGGCTAATCTACCACTTTTTTAAATCAAATTAAAGAAATAACCTTATATAGTAGAGTATTAGCTGCTCAATGACAAATGTTTATAATCAATCCGTTGCCGATAATTTATAATATTATGTTTTAACAGTTTTAATATTATCAATAGAAAACGTATTTTTCGTTTACATCACAATGTGAAAATCTTTGCCGAGATTCTTCATTCTTAATTTATTGTTGATAAATTGAATTTTTAAATTAAATGTAAAAAAGCTGGAGTTTTAGCTATGCAATAATATAAATTTCTAATAATTCTCGATTGTTAATGCAAATTTAAAATTATGTTGTCAACAATTTAAATTTTGAATTGGGACACTGAAAAAAGTGGCTCCTAAAAAATATTGCGCGATTTTTTACCCTTTCCAAAGAGCTCATGTTTATTTTTGATCAATCAGTAACAACGGAGGAATATAAGTTTTAAGATATAAGTGTTTGAAAAAAAATCTATTAATCATCAGAAAAACAGAGACATGAATTACAAAAATTATCCAAGTTTCTTACTTATAGTTGGCGCGGTGCCATGGGGCTTAATCGCCGTGCGGCACTCCCGTGCCACCGATAATTCAAGTATATTTTTTTTTGAAATAAAAGAAGAAGATAAAAATTTATTAAAAAAATTACGTACGTTCTCTAATTATAGATGGAGCGGTGGAGTGGGGCTAAATCGCCGCACCAGCAAGGATTGCAATTATAATAATGAGAAGAAGAATATGAACATGAACTACAAAACTTACCTAAGTTTTTTAATTATAGTTGGCGCAGTGTCACTAATGATTGCAATCATTTTTTTTTAAATATAAAATCAACAGAAGAAGAAGATGAACATGGATTACAAATTTTATTTTACCCACGTTCTCCGATTATAGTTGGTGCGGTGCCGCGGGGTTAAATCGCCACATGAACGATAATGGAATATCGATTTTAAGATATGGTCGTTAGAATAATAGTAATAAAAATAAGTAGAAGAAGATAAACATGAATTACCAAATTTTCCCAACGTTGGTTAATTATACATGTAGTTGGTGCGGTGCTGTGGGCTAAACTGCCGCGTTGCTTCCCGCGCCACCAATACGTGCAATTATTTTTTTGTTTTGTAATAAAACTTTAAATTAATTTTTTCATCCAAATCAGGAATTAACAAAAAAATATTTTATTGTTTTCGCCGTTTTACTCGCGGTTAAATATATGGGGCTGTGCGGTTTCCGCCACCAATAGCAACCCAGCACAGGCGTCTGCTGTTATTGTGCAGTTTCTATGAGAGTCTGTCTAATGTCTGCTCTGTACAAGCCTTATTGTTGCCAAAAGGCTGTTATTGTGCGGTTAGAAGTTTTTATTTTGCTATTTTTTACTTATTATTTTGATCAATAAATCGATAACAGGGACCTAAATGAAAAAAATGGCCCCTAAGAAAGTTGCGTAATTCTTTCTTCTTTTCAATGAGTCCATGTTTATTTTTGATCAATCAGTAATGGAGGAATATCGATTTTAAGAATTGAGCGTTAGAATAAAAAGAAGAAGATGGAGATAAACATAAATTTCAAAATTTACCCACGTTCTCTAATTATGGTTGGCGCGACGCCGCGGGGCTAAATCGCCCCGTGGCGCTCCCGCGCCACCCATGATACACACATAAGCGGACCAATTAAAATTGTGCGGTTATCACGTTTTTTTTTAAAAACAATTAAGAACGCGTAATTTTTTTTAATTCCACCTTTTTACAAAATATACAAAAATTAACCAATTTTAGCCTTTAAAACTTTGCATTTGGGTTTTAAATTGAGCAATTTGATAAATAATTATTTTAATACTAAAGATAAATTTTGTCAGGGTGAAAATAGATGAGTGGTAAAGTAACCACTCATTTTTTGAGAAAATATCACGTGCAGAGAAACACATGACGCAACTAATTAAAAATTTTTCTCGCTCGCGGGTTTAGTGTTTCTTTCTTCCTGACGGAGAGCGGTTACGCCCTTAATTTCAGCCTAGATGATTTTAGCTTTAGCTTTGATTTTTATTATTAAACCGCTTTCATTAAAAATTTTGAATGGTTTTGTTGGTAAATAGTCGATTCAATACTGCAATTATCGAGGTTAGCCAAATTTTTACATTCTAAACAAACACTTATTATTTATAGTTCCAATTGATTAGGCTTTACATTGATTTAAAACTCGATAAAATTTACTACTAAATCAGTAGGCGCACTATGATAGGGACAATCAAGAAAGATATATTTCCTTTTATTCCTCTGTGGAATTTTTCGGAATTTTACAAAATAATTTTATTTTTTTGTTAAGTTACCCAATTTTATTGAACACAAAATTACATTCTGAGTAAAACAATTAAGACGTCTTTCAAAGGAGGAAGGTCATAATTAAAACACTAGTGCCGTAATTAAAGCGTGCCTTAAATTCGGTTCACTGTAATAAATATATTCACAACAATGAAAGTATTGCAAAGGAGAATATAAATATGGCTATAGATTAACACAACCAGAAAAAATGAAAAATACCTTAGAGCTGGCGGATTTTGTCGATGATTTTATTAAAGGACGTGTTTCATTGATTGCTTTATCAGTGCGTCAAAATAAACACACAGCTATAATAAAAAATCAATTAAAATGATTTTTGGATGTTAAGAAAAGCTTTCAAACTGGTAGATTTGCATTCTGTTTTTAGGCACATAGGTTTTGGAGCCGTAAGTAGGAAACCTGAAGCCTTAGAAAATGGAGTTGTGATCATGGCAACTTGTAGCCGATAAAAACATTCGGGGCTAAATTTGAAAATAGACCTACCCACATTTGCATTGAAATTACAAAATTTCAGCCCTAAGTTTGCCATCTGTGGCTCAAAGTTCTCTATTTTCAGCTCCAAGTTCGAGTTCTAAAATATGTTAACTTTAAAACCCCTAAAATCAGTTTTTTTAACAAACAAACGATGTTATATTATAATTTTTAATTTGTGGTTCCAAAATAATCTAAGTAATAGGCTCCTAAATCGTTTTTTACAAGTGAACAGTTGTATAATATGATTTTAGCAAAAGCCGAAACACAGTTTAGAAAAAACCTTATATTAAACGGAGTAGTATACAGCTACACTAAATCTAAAAACTTAATGCTAGAAAAAACTTAATACTAGAAAAGAATGAAACAAGTCTTATTAAAAGCTACAATTTAATAATAGATTTTATGAAATTTTCAGAAAACCAAAATCTAACAAAAACAATATGTGTAAATATTTTAGTTTGCGTTTTTAAATCATTGATGAAACTGAATTCACAAATTCCCTATGAAGTGGATTAATTTTTTGCGTGAGTTACCCAGCTGTTAACACAACAATATTAATTCTTAATTAAGTCACACGTCGTCAAAACGGTACGAAAATGGTATAACGCACGCGGCACAGTCACCACGGAGAATTTTTTGTCAAAAAATTATCTCAACGTACAGTAAAATTTGATATTCAGTGTTTGTTTCGTGTAAATCAAAGCATACCGTCGTATTAGCAGCTATTTAAAACCAAATATCCAAATCTAAGTCTGAAAAAACCTTAAAAAATTTAGATATAATATAAGGCGACTTTAAGTTTAACAAATACTTTGACAGCTACATAATCTGTAATAAAACAAAAAAAGACGTCGTATATTAAATATAAAGTTTTCAAGGTTTTTCAGACTTAGATCTGGATATTTGGTTTTAAATGGCCGCTTATACAACGGTATACTTTGAGTTACACGAAAATAACACTAAATAGCAAATTTTAATGTACAATCAAAAATATATAATAAAGGAAAAATGAGACACTTAGAACAAACTGCTTGTAAAAAACGGTTTAATATTATTTTTTAATTTTTTTTTTAAATAGATTTTTTTTTAAATAGACTTATTTAAATGGGATCCCATTTAAATGGGACCTAATTAAATGGGATCCCATTTAAATGGGATCCCATTTAAATGGGACCTATTTATATGGGGTCCATTTAAATGGGATCCCATTTAAATGGGAACCCATTTAAATGGGAACCCATTTAAATGGGAACCCATTTAAATGGGATCCCATTTAAATAAGTCCCATTTAAATGGGACCTATTTAAATGGGACCAAAATCAAAAAGTCCCATTTAAGTGGGACCAGGTCCCATTTAAATGGGACCTTTTTTACAAGCAGTTTGTTCCAAGTGTCTCATTTTTCCTTTATTTTATATTTTTGGTACAATGGGATAAATGTTCTGTGCTTACTGCGCCGTGTGCGTAATTCTATTCTTGTACCATTTTAACGACGTGTGACTTAATTAATACTGTTGTATTAACAGTTGGTTAACTTATCCCAAAAATTAATTCACTTCATGGGGAATTTTTGAATTCAGTTTCATCAATGATTAAAAAATGCAAATTTTATTTATTAAAATCTATTATTAAATGCAGGTTTTAAAATGAATTGTTTCAGGCTTTTTTTGGCATTAAGTTTTTAGACTTAGTGTAGCTTTATACTAATCCATTTAATATACAGCTTTTTTTGAAACTTTGTTTCGGCTCTTGTTGGAATTTTCATCTTTTAAAACATTGAATTCAAAAAAAAAAAATATCCCCCAGGTTAAATATCCCCATCAGCTTGGATAGGCTAAATATTTCCGTTAGTTTGAACACCTATGTTTGCCAATATTTTCCTTGTACAAGAATAAATGTACTTAAGAAGCAAATTTGTCAAGAGGATATCTTGTCTAATAAAAAAACAAGTTTTTCAAAGGTGAGATGTTTAAAAAACCAGCTTTCTAAGGTCGAGATTTAGAAAACGAAATGCTTAAAGACAAAACTTAGAACTTTAAATTTCCGGTTACCATCAAAAAGTGTCTTTTGGACAGCCCAAAAGACGTCATGAACAAATAGTCCAGCGTATCAAAAAAGCAAACTGATTTACTTAATCATTTTACTAGTTAGTTAGCATAGCCAGTTTTTTTCATGTTATTTCCTCCAGAAATGCTGCTGCCTTTGCGGATTGAAACCATAGGTCTTCTACTTTTAGTGTGGTCGGATTTTTGGTGCAGTTGAAAAGGTGGTCGACATCGTGAGGTTTCTGGTGGCATTTTGGGCATTCATTTTTGATTAGAGGATTTATTCTTGATTTGTATGAATTTAGATGATGACAAAATCCGGATCTTAGTTGCGACAGAAGTGTTCTTAATTTTCTTGATTTAGGGTCGATGGAGCCTTGGGAACTTGGAGCTGGAACTTGGAGCCAAAAATAGGGAACTTGGAGCTGTAAGTGGGGAACTTGGAGCTGTAAGTAGGGAACTTGGAGCCAAAAACAAAAATCACTAAAACGTTTACCTAAGCCTAAGCGAAACCTAAATCTAACCCCAAACCAATTTTTTCTTAAAGGCTCCATGTTCCCATTGTTCGTGGCTCCAAGTTCCCATAACTTTTTCATGGCTCCAAGTTCCCTGCTTGTGGCTCTAAAGACCCCGTACCATTTTCTTAGAAGGTGTTGTTCGCTTTGGTGTATTTCATGGGGTTTGCTTTTTAGTAGAGGATTAGGTTGGAGTTGAGAAGGAGATTTTTTTACAAAATAGGTGTGAATGTTAGTTCGGATGGCTTTTTCAGTGAGAGATGGTTTGAAGAAACTTTCTGCTATGGGGCCATATTTTGATTGGAGAGTGTGTTTCATTTCTTTTGGCCTAGATTTGTTTGCTGTGATTTTGTTGGATGGGTGAGTCTGTTGCATAGTCTTGGCAAGAAATTGTGTTGCAAGGAGAGATGTGTGGTTTTCAATTGGTAGTACTTTAGTTTCTTGATGAAGATGATCTAGTGAGGCCATTTTGTAGTAACCAGTTGCTATCCTGAGGGCTGAGTTTTTTGTTGATTGGAGTTTCTGATGATAATGGAATTTAGAAAGGTTTGGTGACCATATTTGTGTTCCATAGTTGAGGATTGTTCGCTCTATAGCTTTGTATGAGGGTACTATTGTTTCTTTTTGGTGTCCCCAGCTGGTCCCAGCTAGGGCTTTGAGGATGATATTGCGCCTAGATGCCCTGTTGTTGATGGTGGTGATGTGGTTGTTGAAGGTTAGTTTTGGATTGAAAGTGACACCTAGGATTTTGGGGTTTTTGTTGAGCGGTAAAATTTGGTTTTGTATGGTCGATTTTGGGTGGTAGTTGTATTCTTGTGAAGATGGAGAGAAAAGTGTAACTGTTGATTTTTCTGTTGATATTTTGAGGTGGTTGAGATTCAGGTATTGATTTAGAGTGTTGAGATAATTGGTGAGATTTGTTTCCATATTGGTTATCTTGTTTCCAGTGAAGTAGACTGTGATGTTGTCAGCATAGGAGACGATTTTGACGCCGGCAGGTGGGGGAGGTATGTCCGATATGTAAAAGTTGAAGAGAGTTGGTGAACTGACTGAGCCCTGAGGCACGCCTGTTTGTATTATCCTGGGTTTGGAGATTGAGTCTCTGAATGAAGTTTTGTTGATTCTGCCTCTGAGATAACCACTTAGCCATCTGATTAGATAGGCTGAGAGTATGCTGTTTGCTATCTTGTTGATTAAAATTTCTATGCTGATGGTGTCAAAGGCCTTGGTAAGGCCCAAGGCTGCTACTATTGTTTGTTTGGGTGGAGCTTTTTGGTTGAAACCGGTTGCTATTTTGTTGGTAAGTTGAAGGAGAGCAGTAGATGTTGAATGTTTTGGTTTGAAGCCGTGCTGATCTGGATGGTGTTGTAGATGTTGGAGAAGGATCGGTGGGATTATTTTTTCAAAAACTTTTATTGCTGGGCAGAGAAGTGAAATTGGTCTGTAAGAAGTAGAGATGAGGAGATCCTTTCCGGGTTTGTTGAGTGGTATTATGGTTGCAGTTTTCCAGATTGTAGGTAAATTGTTTGTTTTTAGTGATAAGTTGAACAGATCAGTTAGATATTGAATGCAAAGAGGACCAAGGTTTTTAAGGTGGAAAATGGTTAGATTGTCAGGACCAAAAGCTTTGGAGTTGTTAGATGATTTTATGGCATTTTCTACTTTTATGTTGTGATGATTATAGGTTTTTGTTTGATTTTTTTAATGTTTCTAATTATTTTTCGATTTTCTTTAGGTGTTTTGAAAGGTTTGTTTGGAGTAAATTGTTTATTGAAGTTGTTTGATATTAATTGAGGGTCGTTGATTAAGTTTCCATTGAAGTTTATTGCGCGATTCGGGGTGGGTAACTGTTTGTTATCCAGTGATTTTATGGTTTTCCAAAGTTTAGAGGAGTTGGTTTTATGGCTGAAAGTGTCCAGATATGAATGCCATTCTTGGCAGCGTTGGTGCGGATTTGGATGTGCATTTTTCGATTGAGCTCTTGTATTTGGTGTTGAAGTGGGCTAGTTTTGCGTAGATTGTCTCTTTCATTGATAAGCTTTATGGTTTCTGGAGTAAGGTTGGCTTGAAAATTGTTGTGACGACCGGCTGGTATGTTGTGTGAGGAAGCTTTGATTAATATATTTCTAAACGTTTTTTCATCTTTTTTGACTTCTGTAGGAGCTGGGATATTAAGTAATTTAGTTTTTATTTCGTTTTTGTAGTTGGTCCAGTTGGCTTTGTTGAGGTTGGTGAAAGTTTTCCTGGTTTTAGGTGCTATTGTCTGATTGTTTTGAAGGCTGACGATCATTTTACTCAACAGCCTTTTCCTAAGCATATGTCTATGCGTTTCTAAGCCTAAGTGAAGGCTAAAAAACAAGCTAAACTTTTTCCACGCAGCTATTTGATAAAATTTAGATTGTTTTTAGGCTTTGCTTAGGCTAAGGAACCCATAGGTTTAAGCTTAAAAAAAGCTGCCAAGTGAAACTTGTCAAGTCAATCATAGTTTAAAGTAAAATCAAGTTAAATCAAGTTTAAAATAATTCCACCTGCGTTTTGGACATATTGGACTGTCCTTTGGACTGTCAAAAAGACACTTTTGGTTTAGAATAGAATAGAATAGTTTACTGTCAGTAATTGTTAGTAAGCATTGGTTAGTAGGCAGAAAAAACTACATAGGAATTACTAAACAGAAGGCAGGTAAAGGTAGGAAAAAGATTACACTAAAATACCTCCCTAAACGTACACAGACTTACAATTATAAAAAGTACAAAGTTGTTAGAAAATAAAAAACAGAACAAAGTTGTCAGAAAATTAAAAAAAAAAAAAACAAAAACATATATTAATAAAAACATACATAAAAAGTAATTTGTATACTTTACAAAACTGAGTGAGATTTATTAATTGTAAAGCTTTCTTAAAAGAAGTTAGTGTGTTAGATAATACTAAATAATTTGGTAAAAAGTTCCAAAAATCTATTATTCGATTAGAAAAAAAGTATTTACGACAATCAGGTTTTTTTAAATCAGTATTATTGAGTCTGTAATAATTTCCTCTTAATAAGTACGATTTATGATCACTGTTAAAAAATTCATTAAAATCCAAGTCAACTAATCCATATTTTGTAAACCATACAAATGTGTGACTTTAACCTTCTTAATTCTAACGATTCTAGGCGTAGAAAACGTAATCTTGATTTGTAATTTTTGTATTTTATATTACAACGAAAAAATACCATTTGAGTAAAATATTTTTGATTTTTTTTCAATAGTTATTATGTCCTTTATTAGATATGAATTCCAAACTGGAGTATTAAATTCGAGAAGTGGCATTACAAAGGTTTTAAATGCTTTTATCAACAAAAAGGGATTTTTTGATTTAAAACTTTTTAAAATTAAGCTAGCTCTGCTATACGCTTTTAGAGCAATGGAAGTACAATAAGTGGAAAATTTAAGGCTACTTGATAAAATGATACCTAAATCCCTGACTTCCTCTACAGTTTTTATAGTTTCGGTTCCTAACTTGTAACTACATGAATTAATGGACTTGTTCCCAGCACTAAAAACTTGACATTTTTCAAAAGCAATGTTTAATTGCCAGTCAGCAGCCCATTTTACGAATTTATCTAACGTTAATTGTAAGTCACTATTGATTTCATTTTTACAACGGCTAACATATGATCCGCAAAGAGTTTGACACCCCATGAACCTTCAACACATTCAATAATATCATTTATGTAAATAATAAATAACAATGGACCCAAAACGGATCCTTGCGGAACACTCGACAAAACATTTAACGGTTTAGAAAATTCACTTTCGACACATACTACTTGAGAGCGATCAGAAAGAAACGATTTAATCCAGTCTAATAATTCATAGTTAATACCATAAGTTTTTAGTTTAGTTAGAAGCTTTGAGTGGCATAAAGTGTAAAACGCTTTAGAGAAATCAATATACATACAGTCTACGCGCATTCCTTTATTAATTTGATTGGTCCATTTGTTTAACATTGTAAGAAGTTGCGTGCATGTTGACCTTTTTGCTAAAAACCCGAACTGTTCTTTGCTGATCAAGTTATTTTTTTTAAAAATAAATTAACATATCATCAGTAATTATTCTTTCAGCTACTTTACAAATATAACTGCAAAGAGACACCGGCCGATAATTGGTTTTTAATGACTTAAGACCTTTTTTAAAAATTGGCGAGATAATACCTTTTTTCCAAGACTTGGGTAAAATTCCAGTTTTCATGGATAATTCAAACAAAATCTGGAGTGGGAGTGTAATTTGGGAAGCAATATTTTTAAGAAATAAAGCTGGGAACCCGTCGGGGGTACGTGACGTTTTAGAGGGCAATTTAGTTAAAGCTTTAAAAACTTTTTCATAAGAAAAAGATATGGTGTGCAAACCCACATTTTCAGGTACCTTTCTATCGAAATCGGGGATTTTATTGCTGTCTATAGTAAAAACAGAAGCAAAATAATCATTTAACAAATTGGCTCTTTCTTGATTGTCCACGGTATAGACATTTAAATTGTTTAATAACGCTGGAACTTTTTCCCGGTTTTTGGTTTGAGAATTGACATATTTAAAAAAAGAATTAAAGTCCTTACTATTAATAATATTTTCTTCTCGTTTGGCATAATATTCTTTAACGGCCTCATCATAATCTTTACAACATTTTTTATACTGTTTTTCAAATAAAAGATTCGATTTTGTTTTTTGATATAATAGACGTTTTTTGTTTAATATTTTTTTATGGTTTTTGGGTAACGAAATGCTTTATTTTTGATCTTGTATTTCGGTACAAACGTTTCAATACAGTAATTCAGAGCACTAGCAATTTTTTAGCAAATTTTTTAGGATGCGATTTTGTTTCTTCGATTTTACAATCATTTAACATTTGATGCGATTTTGTTTCATCGATTTTACAATCATTTAACATTTTGAACCAATTAATGTTTTGCAAAAAGCTTAAAATTTCTAAAAAGTTAGCTTTGCAAAAACTGGGAGCAAATTGATCAGAAGGCAAAATAAAATTTGGAGCATTTACAACAAAATCAACAAAAAGATGGTCACATGAACATGAGAAAGCAGAGGATATACTAATTGATCTAATTAATGAAGTTTTTGAACTAAATACCAAATCTAGGACACTTTTTTTCTCTTGTTGTTTCAAGTACAAACTGTTTTAAATTATTAAGCAAAGTACAATCTAAAAATTCTTGAGAAATAGTATTTCCCTTATTTTCTGGCATCAACCAATTAATATATCTAAAGTTAAAATCATCACAAATAAACACAGGATCATTTGTTGTACACACAAAATCAATTAAACTAGTTAATAATTTAGTTTTTTCTATGCAATTAGTAAATGCAGGTGGGTAATAAACAGACAAAAACCAGTAACGAAATTTTCCGGGCAGGATGACCTGAAACAAAATATGCTCAATTGATTTATATTTAGAGGGAGAATTTATAAGAACATATTTAAATTTAGATTTAATAAAAACTGTCTCAGTCATAACGCAAAAGAGTGTAATTATTGTTTTTTAAAAGCAGTGAGTCAGGAATTTGAGAAGAAAGCCAACTTACAGTGAAAATTAAAATATTGTATTCATTTGAGCTAAGAAGTATTTGCAAATAATCGTTTTTATTACTTAAAGATCTTGCATTAATAAGTTTACAGGACAAACCACATGAAAAACCTTTACCTGCCTCTTTTAGTTTTCCGACACGTCATTATTAATAGATATAGGAAAATCACCATTTCAAAATGTCTTGTTTAGTACTACTTTCCAAAAATCGGGCGACTTAGAAGCTGGACAAAGAACAACAAACGCTCGTCAAAATCAGCAGCTTTATTGCGATTGTTACGTTCTTTGTAGAGAGTTTTAATTTGCTCTCTTTCCTCAAAAGTGTAACTTCCTCATATGTAAACAGAAGCGTAATTAGCTGAGATCAAGAGAGGTTTTTTTAGTTTTTTTAGAACTTCTACTCTTTCTGAGCTTCGCAGAAATTTCACTTTCATGAGGCGAGATTCTTTCTCCGTTTTGACGTGCTTTCTCAAGCGAAACGCCTCCAATACAGTAGGTGCAGAATCAGGATAATATAAAGTTTTCAAAACATCTTCGGCAGAAGCCTTATCGTTGTTGGACTCCTCCAGTCCCAGTTGACTAGTTCTGAATAAGGGTTTTTTAAAATTTTTGTAAATTTTTTATTTAGCAAATATTACTGTAGACTTTGCTTCAAGACCCACTTTTCCAATTGAATTAAAAAATTGCGCTTGGAGCTGGGCTTGAACCAGCGACCCTTTCCTGGTTCAAGCCCAGCTCCAAGCCCCAATTTTTCAATTTAATTGGAAAAGTGAGTCTTGAAGCAAAGTCTACAGTAATATTTGCTAAATAAAAAATTTACAAAATCTAAAGCCGCTACAAAATTTACAAGGGTTTTTTGTGTAGAATGAGGGTACAATGACAACCAGCGCCAATCATATGCAAGAGGAAAATTGAGAAACAACAAGCGACTAGTACATTTTATGACGTGTTGGATGTTTCGCCCCAGTTTTGCCTTCCCCCCGCCCAGTTTTAAAATTGAAACACCTTTTAAAATGATTTATTTCTTTAAAGTTGTGTACCCAAAAAACTACAAAAACTATCTGTAGTATTTTCTTTTTATTTTTAATACTAATCAAATGATTTTTAAAAAGGTTATTTTTCTTGTGTAAAATATGAATTATTTCAGCGCAGGTGTCGGTAAAAGATCTCCATTTGTACACCGGCGTCCATTCGGTTCTCACTGGAACCTCCGTTATATAAATATTTATAAAACGCGAAAAGGAAGAGAAGGGCCAAAACGGCTAACACTATTTCACTCGACAAAAGTCACTCGATTTCACTAGAGTTGTGGACACATTGAGCATGGACAGTACAAAAACTCTAAATGGGGGGCGACCCCCAATCGTTTTTTTTTTTTGGGGGGTATTCTAGTAAAATTTTGTTTTACACCCAATCATCCTAAAAACCGGCCAATATGGTATTACTTGAAAATTTCTGAGCCCCAATTACAACCATAAATTCTTTTTTTTGATTTTACATTCAAGACACTCAAAACGGGCGTCTACCCTATTTGAGGGCGGAGCATCGCGCTCTCACAATAGGCCTCATTTTAGTCCCAACCACCCTAAACATAGGGATTTTCTGGGATGTTAATTCTAAATATTAACTTTTGTTGTTGCTTTTACATTTAAGATCCTCAAAAGGGGGGTTCACTCTATTGAGGAAAGGGGAGCACAGCGCTCTAACAATAGCCCCCATTTTACATCTAACCACCCCAAGCCAAAAATAACATTCAGGGGTTTTCTGGGGTGCTGATTGTAAATATAGACTCCTTTTGTTAATTTTAAATTTGAGAACATCCAAAGGGAGTCAATTCTACTGGGAGAGGGGCAGCACCACAATCTCAGAATAGTCCCCATTTTACTCCCATCCACCTCAAACATAGGGATTTTCTGGGGTGCTGATTTTAATATTAATTTCTGTTGTTGTTTTTACATTTAACAACTTCAAAACGGGGGTTACTCCCCCCATTTTACATCTAACCACCCCAAGCTAAAAATATCACTGAGGGGTTTTCTGGGGTGCTGATTGTG
>JASAMX010011870.1:22500-31450 GCA_030248175.1 Microlaimidae sp. YZB2_3
TTAAACCTAACACGAAACATAAAGCAAACACTTTAAAATTTCTTTTTGTGCATTGACTAAATATATTTACACCAATTTGTTCAATTAAAACAATTTAAGGTTTTGTTTTTATTTTTCTAGTGATCAGATAACTGGACTAATATTTCATAGTGCATAGTCTATGGATAGTTTAATTCTGTTGTATCATCATTTCATTTTTTTTGTTTCTTTTTTCTTTTTTTTGTCAACAAAATCATTTTTCAAATCAAATCAAGTTAAATTTGTGACTTAATCGCCGCCAACATAGACTATAATTCTAACAAAATATCAACATAGCTATCTGAAATGACTTTAAAGGCTCAAAAAGAGCACTTATTTAAGTCAGATTAAAACTTTTCTTGAATGCATCCAAAGAATCGACAGTTACTTGAGACAGGAGTAGATTGTTCCAAAGTATAAGTACCCTATTTACAAAAGACAATCTGCGCACATGGTATGGTCTGGAAAAAAATAATTTTCCAGATACAGTCAAAGACTGCGTTTAAAGATTAAAACAATATTATAAAGCGAGAGATAATCGCACAATTTTACAGCCTGGATTGACTCATATTGGTTAAATTCAAGTACATCAACGAGGCTGCTGAAAGTTACATACACTGATAAGATCAATATATTAAACTATAATTTAATATTAGTATTTATAAATTTTTTTGCGTTTTCATTATTAAGCAAAGATAATTTGATAATAAGAGATTTATAGTTTTTAACAAGTTTTAAAAATTGGAATATAAGCTGTTGCTTAAGAATTTTTTTATTGGTAAAAGTGTTATAAAGCTCAATGGTTCATTTTGTAAAGCTCTCAATATCACTCAAAATCCTGGAGATGCGTACCAGTTGAGAATAAAATGTATCAAGTCCAACTGAAATAGTTGTATTACTTTCAACCTAAATAAATCGATTGACTTTGAAGTTGAAATCATCTGTTTTATTATATATTTGAGTCTTTAGTCACAATCACAGTATATGGAAACATTGTGAATTTAGGGCTGAAGTAACCAAAAAAATGTATAATACTTAACAAAATTTATATTTTAATATCCACAAAAAACACCTTTTATTTTCTACTGAATTTTGATTAATTATTTAGAGGGGAAGCATAATTATAGTTTAGGAATTTTATTAGACACAACCAGAAGATTCAACCCATCACGGGTGGAAACGTTAATCCCATCCTATGATAGTATAGTGATTTAACACGTTCCTATAGCTAAGTGTGTATCTAAAATTGCACGCAAATTAAGACACTTAGTGCTTACAAAATTCTAAAAACTTAACAATTTTTTCTATTATCAACACCCAATGTTTAAAGCATTGGACAATATTTGTAGCAAATTTTTTTAGAACCTCTGAGAACTCACTTTCTTTATAAAAAAGCGTAAGAAAATGTGTATATAAAAAATGCTGTTTTTTTAATATATTAATTCTGTCAGAGCAGATTATTCCCATAAATTCTAATAATTTGAGTAAAAAACAGTTTTATAAAGGCACAATGTTTATGTATAAAACGTATCTCATCAAAATTAAATGCATCAGTTTCCTTTAAAAATTTATATCAAGCTCAAAATTAACCCAGTTAATATCTAAATCCAGATAATCACACTAATAGAGTGTACTTGATGTTCTAGATTGAGGTAGTGAAACAGGGTAAATGTTGGATTTTAAATTTAAAAAGAGTAGAAGAGAAGATTAATTTGAGAGCGGCAAATCATTTATGTTACATCTACAGGCAGTTACAATGTTTTTATGAGTAAAACTATTGTTTTTAAAATTTAAAATTGGCAAGTTCATGTGCCATTAACTTGTCGCTATAATTAATTTCTTGACTTTATGTTTTTAGCTAAAAACTGGTTTTTTGTACGGAAAACGCAATATATCAATAAATACCGCACTAATTTCAAGAATCAAGGCATGAATAAAAAATAAAAAGCAGCCAGTTCTTTAGTGCATCATTTGAAACTTAATTTTGTATACAGTTTGAGCAATTTTTTAAATACAAAATTATGAAAAAAAACACGCTATTATGGGAAATCATATCTCCTGAACCGCTGTATATATTTTGACGAAATTTTTTTAGCATTTCTATTAGGAGGAGGGCAGGAATGATGTTTTAACAAAAATTTATCAAAGTCATTGACAAAAAGTTTTACTTCGTTTCGCATCTTTGAAGAAAACTTAATCTGACAAAATTTATTTTAAGCTTTTAATAATTTAATGTATAACATTTGGGATTTTTAAAGCTAAGTATAATATTTGGGATTTTTGGAACATTGTAATATCAGTTTTACAGCTAATTTCAACACCCCAAATGAAAACACATATTTTCGATATACATACCTTTCATAGACCATAAGTTCTGATTTATTTAAAAACCAGTGGATCGAAAACTTTTAAACAGCACTGTCTTATTTTATAGTGCTGTGGAAATTTCAATCAGGCTTCAGAATTTAATAATCGTGTAAATCAAGTTTTCATAGAAGGCACATACAATTTTAATGCAGTGCTTTTTGTTCCTGTATTTCAACAAAATAATTATAAATGAATAAATAAATAATTCGTTTAGCTTTATAAACCCCGTAGTTTTTATAATAACTGTTAATCTCTAAAAAAAAATTTTTGGTCGGTTTTTTAACGGCGTCTTTATTTTAACGGGGTCCTTAGTTTAACTGGACCCTCAAACCTCTAAGGCGTCCCTTGAATAAAGGGTCCTTTATGTGGTTGCCGAAAACAATTTAACGGGCCGCTTATCTAAGGGGCCCCTTAAATATTTAAGGAAACCCTTATTTCACGCATTCTTCTGTTTATTGCGCGTATTGAACACAATAGTTTGTTTATTATGTGTCCAAAACAGTTCATCTTGTGTTTAATGGTAACAAAAAATTTTAAAAAATCGTAAAACAAGGGAAAACTTTTTTAAGAAACTAATTCTTCTGCTTACGAAGTTTACGCGAAGCATCACAGCACTATAATCGACAAATTAATCGGCAAAAAATGTTTGGAAGCTTTATAATCGGCAACCCTATTTTTACATGTAGTAATTTTATGAACTGTATATAGTAAAGCCATAGATTATTTTGTGAAAACTTTTTTGTAAACAAACCTTTTTTGAAGCATTGAAAACATAAAAATAGCTCCAAAATGCTCTAAAATAGTTTAAAACGCAGATTTCAATTCTAAAATTTGTTTATCTAAGGCGGTGCTCCCTTAGTTTCAAATAGCCCGAAGTATAGAGCATGATATTGGCTATTAGAAACATCACTAGTCCAAAGTATTTGATCTCGGGTATGTAATTGTGATTGAAACTAAAAAAAATCGTCAATCAAAAAAAATTTAATAAAACTAAATCGAGTGTTTTTACCAAATTTGACACCAGAGCATATGCTTACCAGTTAAAAAAACATAAAAAACTGGTACAAAAGTTATCTAATTTAATTTACGCCATTTTAAACATAAAAAAATTTGAAAAAAACAGTAGAACGATAAAAATTGATTTAAAATTATCTGAATTTTCACAGTTTTTTTTACAATAAATAATTTAGAATTAAGCTGTCTTTCTGTCTGTCTTACTATTAATGGTGTTCCTTTCCTACCCTCTAATATCGTTCTCCTGAGATCCTGCCAGTTAAAGCGGACGAAGCTTTGGGGTTCTAAAACTCCGCCTTTGAAATTAAACTTATTCATTTAGGCTTTAATATATTTTAAGTTGCGCTAGCGGCAATTTTTATCGATTGTAATAAGTCTTAAAAAAATATAGTTTTCAAACAAAGTTAGTAAAATAATCTGCGGCATTACTTTTGACCTATTCATGAAATTGTACAAAAACTGCACGGAGCTTCGGAGGTTCAAAAGCTTCTCCAGGGCTCCAGGAGTTGCTCCAGAACTCAAGGGAACATCACAGGTTATACATTACTTTTATACTTATACATTACTTTTATACTTATACATTACTTTTATACTCTGTCTGTTTGCTTTTTTGATTAAGCTAAATTAAGCGTAGAACCCTCAGCTCAGACGTTCTAGTTTTTTTTGATAAATGACTCCAACAAACTAAATACTAACTGCATGCAGATTAAACTGCCATGAATTGTTCTTTTGATTCCAAGAAATCTCGCAATATTATAAAAGCTAGTGATGTTTGCAAAGCCCCGAAATCCAAGATCGGTATGTCAAAAAGAATTAACTAATTTCTTCCAAACTAGTTAAAAAAGATAAAAATAGTCGTAAAATCACCGATAAAATAATTTAACACACATTTCGAGCTTAAATAAGCTTTTAATCGCTCGTTTACAGGCGTACTCTACGCTCTCTACGCTTTAAAAGGCCAAAGTTCTGAAGTATTAAATTGAAGGGTAAGAACATCACTAATGTCTTTAATAGATTGGAGAGCATTGTTTTTAAAAGGAAATTTGATAAATTTATCGACTTTAGCAGCTAAAAATTTCAGAACAAAAATGGACAGACCTGCTGACCGTTAATCTAAGTACGTGAAATTGAAACACGCTTGCTATGTCTTGAAAAAAATAAGCCGCTTAGTAATGCAAAACTATAGATAAATAATTTTCGAACTAAAAGTTTTGTTTTTTATGTGCCTTTTACGAAATCGTCTAGGATAAATAAATAAAGATACAAAGAAAAGTATATTTTTGAAATCTGAATTTTAGAAAAATTTTTACCACAGTTTTGTTCCAATGGACTTAATTTTGTTGAATTATCTCGTAATTTTTGTTTTTTAGTAATATTAAAGAGATAAAACACTTTGATTGTTACGCGATTTACACAAAACACTGAAATAGGGGGTCCCTTAAAAAGATAAGGTAACTACGGAGTTACTTTATTTTTGCCACCATATCTCGCGATTTTAAGGGAGTCACTTATCTTTCAGCAACCAAATTTTTTTGAGCCGCCCACTTACCTTAAATTTAAAGGGGTCCCTTAAAATAAGGGCGCCTTTAAACTTTTGAACAACCGGCCCTTGGTTAGTTGATATAATTATGATTTATTGAAAGCTATCTGTAGCAGAAGCAGATACAACACAAAATACAGGAGATTGGGGTGATGCAACATTACGTTATTATGAGGTCCTCTGTTGTTTGGACAAGAATAAAGATGTATTCCATTTGTGTGGTTTCAAGTATATTCATGCCGTTGGAAGAACAAATTATAATGTTTGCTGAAAATACTGTTTGATCAAGTAACGCCACAAAGAAATTATGTGTTCTTTAAATATTTGTCAATGTTATTGTTGTAATACGTTACTTTTGGATTTATGTATAGTACTAAAAGTAACAGATTCTAATAATTGTTAAATTTGAATAATTATAAACAGTTTACATACATACCGTATTTCTTCTAATAGTACGTAGCATAGACTACTATTTTTTCAAGGGGTATAAAAAGATAGACTTCTATTAGAAGTAGGCTACTATTAGAGGTTGCGCTATTTTCAACAAAAAAAGAACAGACAGGTATAGTGTTTAAATAGCGATTTTTGCAACCAAATAACTCTACAAACTTTTAACAACATTTTTATTTTTAGCTAATGACAAGAACTTTATGTTCTCACGCGACTAACTAAACGGAAACATCACTGGTATTTGAGAATTTCACAGCTTCAAAGAACTTTACTTCCTCTAAACCTCTCAACAAGCCATTCTTAAAACAGCGTGCAGTCTTCTAATAGTAGCCTAAGCGTTTATTAAGGGCCATACTACTATTTTTACAATTGACTATTAATAAACAATTGACTATTAATAAACACTTTTTAATGACTGCATAAATAAATGCTCACTAAATAAATCTTCTTAATAGATATCCAAAAGCCTTTCTTTTGGAATTTTGAACTGAGAAAACAATTTGTACATTTTTTATCAAAGTAATGTTTTGAAAACCAAAAAAAAGAGTAATTGGGTCAAAAACAACAATTATTTGTTTAGCTTACAAAAATTTTTATTAGTTTCAAAGTAACAAATATTTTTTTCGGTTAAAACAATTTTAAAGTGAATTTACAGAATGTGTCTACATATAGTGGTTTTTGGTTGCCACGTACTACATTACCACTCATAAGTGCTTTCCAATCCTTTGAAAAAGCGCTTTTTATTTGATTATAAACCATTAAATTGAATTTTTTAATTGAAATTGCTTGTTGAATTCTGCATATTGAAACCATCGTTCATTTTTATCCATAAAATTTTTAAACTTGTCTATTTGTTTCGTTTTTAATTTTTCAATAAATACATCTTTTTCTTCAATTAATAAGTTTCTATTATTATTGATTATTTGGTCTTTAATTTTTTATATCCTTAAATACAATTATTTTGATATTTATTAATTTCTGAGGAGGTTTTTAGTCTTTGTAGGCAAAACCTTGGAATATTTTTTGTAATAATTTTTAGCTTATCTATACCAAAAGTTACAATCCATTAGATAGGCTAAACGGCCGACTTTTTTTTAAATATTCTTTAGCAATTGTGTGCCATTTAAAACTAATAACATTAATTATTTTGTCGATCATTTTAATTTTTGCAGCTTTATTCATAGTGAAAATACAAGGTACCTTAAGTTGTTGAATGTTGATTGAATAACCTGAAACTTATCTTCCCTATGCAGATTATGCAAAGGGCAGGCGCTAAGACAAGCCAGGAGGGGCAGAAATGTTTCACCCTGCCCTATGGTTAAGACTCTTCGTCCAACATTAATAACAATGTTGGCAACCTTTACCGCTAAGGCCAGTGCTACAAACTCCACACACAATAGAGCTGTATTTGCCACTGGTTTGCTAGATGAAAAACTGCCATGTGTGGCCGACTTACAACAACAAACACTCTAGCCATGCCACGCTGGACACATTTCTATAAAAGAAAAGATCCAGCGGGCAGGCTAGAGGTTGGAGGGCGGGAAAAGCAGCGCCAAACCGGGGCGGAAACCAGCGCGCAAGGCCCCAATTTCGGAGGTCTTGACAGGCAGAAAAATTTCTGCCCCTCCCTGTTCTAGCGCCTCCCCACTTTTGCATAATCTCATAGGGAAGATAAGTTTCAGTTATCAATCAACATTCAACAACTTAAG
This sequence comes from Microlaimidae sp. YZB2_3, assembly GCA_030248175.1. NCBI lineage: Eukaryota > Metazoa > Nematoda > Chromadorea > Desmodorida > Microlaimidae > Microlaimidae sp. YZB2_3. The sequence goes on from JASAMX010011870.1 coordinate 29,599, forward strand.
GTACCATATATTTTCACTATGAATAAAGCTGCAAAAATTAAAATGATCGACAAAAATAATGTTATTAGTTTTAAATGGCACACAATTGCTAAAGAATATTTAAAAAAAAATTCGACCGTTTAGCCTATCTAATGGATTGTAACTTTTGGTATAGATAAGCTAAAAATTATTACAAAAAATATTCCAAGGTTTTGCCTACAAAGACTAAAAAACTCCTCATAAGTTAATAAATATCAAAATAATTGTATTTATGGATATAAAAAATTAAAGACCAAATAATCAATAATAATAGAAACTTATTAATTGAAGAAAAAATATGTATTTATTGAAAAATTAAAAACGAAACAAATAGACAAGTTTAAACATTTTATGGAGAATAAAAATGAACGATGGTTTCAATATGCAGAATTCAACAAGCAATTTCAATTAAAAGAATTCAATTTAATGGTTTATAATCAAATAAAAAAGCGCTTTTTCAAAGGATTGGAAAGCACTTATGAGTGGTAATGTAGTACGTGGCAACCAAAACCACTATATGTAGACACACTCTGGAAATTCACTTTAAAATTGTTTGAACCGAAAAAAATATTTGTTACTTTGAAACTAATAAAAAATTTGGTAACGTAAACAAATATTGTTTTTGACCCAATTACTTCTTTTTTTTGGTTTTCAAAACATTACTTTGATAAAAAAAATGTACGAATTGTTTTCTCAGTTCAAAATTCCAAAAGAAAGGCTTTTGGATATCTATTAAGAAGATTTATTTAGTGAGCATTTATTTATGCAGTCATTAAAAAGTGTTTATTAATAGTCAATTGTTTATTAATAGTCAATTGTAAAAATAGTAGCCTGGCCCTTAATAAACGCTTAGGCTACTATTAGAAGACTGCACGCTGTTTTAAGAATGGCTTGTTGAGAGGTTTAGAGGAAGTAAAGTTCTTTGAAGCTGTGAAATTCTCAAATACCAGTGATGTTTCCGTTTAGTTAGTCGCGTGAGAACATAAAGTTCTTGTCATTAGCTAAAAATAAAAATGTTGTTAAAAGTTTGTAGAGTTATTTGGTTGCAAAAATCGCTATTTAAACACTATACCTGATGTTTCTTTTTTTTGTTGAAAAATAAGCCCAACCTCTAACTAGTAGCCTACTTCTAATAGAAGTGTATCTTTTTATACCCCTTGAAAAAATAGTAGTCTATGCTCGTATTATTCAAAGAAGAAATACGGTATGTATGTAAACTGTTTATAATTATTCAAATTTAACAATTATTTAGAATCTGTTACTTTTAATTATTTATACGTAAATCCAAAAGTAACATGTACAACAATAAGTTGACAATGTTAGAAGAGACACATAATTTCTTTGTGGCGTTACTTGATAGAACATTATTTTTGCACCAAACATTATAATTTGTTTTACCAACGGCATGATATTTACTTGGATTAAAGAAAATAGAATACATCTTTATTCTTGTCCGAACGACAGAGGACCTCATAATAACGTAATGTTGCGTCGCCCCATCTCCTGTATTTTGTGTTGTATATCCTTCTGCTACAGATAGCTTTCAATAAATCATAATTATATCAACTAACCAAGGGCCGGTTGCTCAAAACTTTAAAGGCGCCCTTACTTTAAGGGACCCCTTTAAATTTACAAGGTAAGTGGGCGGCTCAAAAGGGGGTCGTTGATGAAAGATATAATGACTATTTTTAAAAAACGAGATATGGTGGCAAAATTGAATTAACTCCCATTAGTTACCTTATCTTTTTAAGGGACCCCCCTCTTTCAGTGTTTTGTGTAAATAGCATAACAAACAAAGTGTTTTATCTCTTTAATATTACTAGAAAAACAGAAA
>JASAMX010011871.1:0-24756 GCA_030248175.1 Microlaimidae sp. YZB2_3
AATTAAAATTAATATCCACATTAATAATAGTACCAGTAACGTTTTGAAACATAAAGCAAACAAATTTACTAATTTATTAAATCGTTTAAACTGCACCATTGGTTAACTGTAGGTAAAATCATATTATTTTACAAAATGTAAGTAAATTCGTAGTTTTACGGGCATATAACTTAACTTATTCTGTTGAATGTTAGCAATTTTTTATTGCATTAAAACATATTAAAGTAAGTTCATTAAATAAAAAAGAATTTGACTTATTTAAAAAGAATAAAACCAATTTCAATATTTTAAATCAAAACGAAAAATCAACTTTAAAGAGTACAAAAAATGTTTAAAACTGTATTCCAAATTATCTTTAACTTAAGATGGTAAATGTTAAAATCTTTTGTGTATTTTATTTGCGATCTATTTTAATTGGTTTACACGCTTTTTAATGTTGTAAAAATATTGTTTTTCTCAACGTTGCAAGTTTTTCTCAACGTTGCAACAGTAGCACTACTCACGCATTCTTTCGGGACCGTCCTTTCATACCCCACCTCATTCCTGAGACTGTCGTGTTGTAGGACAGTTGTGTCGCAGGATCGTCGTGTCACGCTTTCATTCATTTTATTTTCTGGTCAAAATTAAACTATTTAAATTTATAAATTTCTGGTGATCAATGCTTTGTTTCATCAAATTAAGTAAAAATAATAATATAAAAGCAGTCAAAAAATACTTTATGATCTTTCAGGGTGATTTATTGAATAAGAACTTTGCTTTTATAATTTAAAAAACATCACGTTTTTGATTAGTCTTTTATTACGCACGTGTGCAAAATCCACCAGACCTGTGCACTGCCCCCCCCCCCTAAGTTTTATTGGGTGAGGGGTAATTCCAAAACGGGGGGGGGCAACTTTTTTGAAATGGGGGGACTGTCCTGTCGCTCTCCTATTTACTTATTTACGGGTGAAAATTAAACTATTTAAATTTAAGTTTTTAGCAATTAAGGCTTTGTTCATCAAATTAAATCAAAATAATTTAAAAGCAGTTAAAAAAGCACTTATGATCTTTCATATGGTAATTTTTTGAATTAACAGCTTTGCTTTTACAATTTAAGAAAAATCTCCTTTTTGATTAGTCTTTTTTTACGCACGTGTGCAATCCACTAAAAAATTCTCATGTTCTTAGCTTTCCGGAAATCTCTTTACCAGTTTTACACAAATAAAAAAAATCAAGACAATTTCTCAATTTAAAATATTCAATCTGCATCCAATAAAATTTAAAAAATAAGATTTTGAAAACAAAATTAAAAATATTATGACAATTTTATGCTTACAACATGTTTTTTTAATTTTAAAATAAATAATTTATTGAGTTTATTAAAATAAAACATCAATTTGTGTATTTTTAGTATTATTGCTTAACCCTAAACCAGCGTTTAATGTGCTATGTATGTGATTTTTCTTTAAAAAAACTTTATTTTTGCATAGTTTTATAATTTTTTTTTGTTAAAAAAGGTTTTTTGCTCGAAGTTATTTGAACTTGTATTTAATTTCGGTCAAATATTGTAAATTATTTTGTTACGTACAGAAACTTTGCCTAAAAAAGTATCGCGTTTTGTTTATTCATTTTTTACGATTAAAAAAATCTTGTGTTCTTAGCTTTCAAAAAATCTAGTTTTAAACACATCAAAATATAAGATTAAATTATTTAAAATCTGAAAAATTGCCCTTCTCCTTGTAATAATGGTGCACAGAAAAAAATCGAAATTTATTTTAACGATTTTTAAGGAATTTTCCCCTTTAATAATTGGTGAACAGAATAAAAAAACTGAAATTTATTTGAACAGTTTTTAAGGAATTCTCCCTGTCTTAATAATGTTGCACAGAATAAAAAAAATCGAAAATTATTTGAACGATATTTGATGAATCTCCCCCTGGCTTAATAATGTTGTACATAAAAAAATCGAAAATTATTTGAACGATATTTGATGAATTTCCCCCTGGCTTAATAATGTTGTACACAAAAAAAATCGAAACTTATTTTTTGAACGATTTTTTTAAGATTTTCCCCCTCTTAATAATGGTGCACAGAAAAAAATAGAAATTTATTTGAACAATTCTTAAAAAAATTTTCCCTCTTAATAATGAAATTTACTTGAACGATTTTTAAAAAATTTACCCCTCTTAATAATGGTGCACAGAATAAAAAAAATCGAAAATTATTTGAACGATATTTGATGAATCTCCCCCTGGCTTAATAATGTTGTACATAAAAAAATCGAAAATTATTTGAACGATATTTGATGAATCTCTCCCTGGCTTAATAATGTTGTACATAAAAAAAATCGAAACTTATTTTTTAAACGATTTTTTAAAGATTTTCCCCTCTCTTAATAATGGTGCACAGAAAAAAATCGAAATTTATTTGAACAATTCTTAAAAAGTTTTTCCCTCTTAATAATGGTGCACAGAATACAAAAATCAAAATTTATTTGAACAGTTTTTAAACAATTCCCTCTGGCTTAATAATTTTGCACAGGAAAAAAGCAACATTTATTTGAACGATTTTTGAAGATTTTCCCTCTGCTTTTTAATAATGTATAGTTCACAGAGAGAAAAAAATCGAAATTTATTTGAACGATTTCTGAAAAATTCCTCCTCTCCCCCTCTTAATAATGGTGCACAAAAAAGAATCAAAATTTATTTTAACGCTTTATAAAGGATTTCCCCTTCCTCTTGTAATAATGATGCACAGAAAAAAAATCGAAATTTATTTGAACAGTTTTTGAGGAATTTCCCCTTGGCTGAATAATGTTGCACAGAAAAAAAATCGAAATTTATTTGAACGATTTTTGAAGATTTTCCCCTGCTTGCATAAAAAAAGAATCAAAATTTATTTTAACGCTTTATAAAGAATTTTCCCTTCCTTTTGTAATAATGTTGCACAGAAAAAAAAATCGAAATTTATTTGAACGATTTTTGAAGATTTTCTTTCTGCTTTTTAATAATGTATAGTTCACAGAGAGAAGGAAAATCAAAATTTACTTGAACAATTTCTGAAAAATGCCTCCCCCCTCTCAGTAATGATGCACAAAAAGGAATCAAAATTTATTTTAACGCTTTATAAAGAATTTCCCCTTCCTTTTGTAATAATGGTGCACAGAAAAAAAATCGAAATTTATTTGAACAGTTTTTAAGGAATTCCCCCTGGCTTAATAATGTTGCACCAAAAAAAAATCGAAATTTACTTGAACGATTTTTGAAGAATTTACCCCTCTTAATAGTGGTGCACAGAATAAAAAAAAATCGAAGATTATTTGAACGATATTTGATGAATCTCCCCCGGGCTTAATAATGTTATACCCCCTAGCGCCCCCGGGTCAAATCAAAAAAGGGAGGTCGGATTCGTAATCAGGACCTATAAAAACCCCCGAAAACGTGTTTTGTGGTGGTTTGAGGTAAAACCGGTATATAGTCAGAATGCCCCCCAAGGGGGGGGGGTAGCACCCCCCTAGCGCCCCCCGGAGTCAAATCAAAAAACAGAGGTCAGATTTGTAATCAGGACCTACAAAAACCCCAAAAACGTGTTTTGAGGTGGTTTTGAGGTAAAACTGGTATATAGTCAGAATGCCCTGGGGGGTTGCACCCCCTAACGCCCCCCGGGGGGGTCAAATTAAAAAACGGAGGTCGGATTCGTAATCAGGACCTACAAAAACCGCCAAAAACGTGTAAAGAGGTAAAACTGGTATATAGTCCGAATGCCCCCCTAGGAGGGGGTTGCACCCCCCTAGCGCCCCCGGGGGGTCAAATCAAAAAAAGAGGCCGAATTCGTTATCAGGACCAACGAAAACCCCCGAGTACTTGTTTTGAGGTAAAACTGGTATATGGTCAGAATGCCCCCCAAGGGGGGAGAGTTGCACCCCCCTAGCGCCCCCCTGGGGAGTCAAATCGAAAAACGGAGGTCGGATTCGTAGTCAGGACCTACAAAAACCCCCCAGTATGTGTTTTGAGGTAAAACCGGTATATAGTCAAAATGCCCCCAAGGGGAGTGGGTACACCCCCCTAGCGCCCCCCCGGGGGGTTCAAATCAAAAAACGGAGGTCGGATTCGTAATCAGGACCTACGAAAACCCCCGAGTACATATTTTGAGGTGGTTTTGGGGTAAAACTGGTATATAGTCAGAATGCCCCCCCAAGAAGGGGTTGCACCCCCTAGCGCCCCCCGGGGGTCAAATCAAAAAACGGAGGTCCGATTCGTAATCAGGACCTACGAAAACCCCCGAGTATGTGTTTTGAGGTGGTTTTGAGGTAAAACCGGTATATAGTCAGAATGCCCCTCAAGGTTGGGGGGGGGGGCGGGGGTTGCACCCCCTAGCGCCCTCCGGGAGGTAAAATCAAAAAACTGAGGTCGGATTCGTAATCAGGACCTACGAAAACCCCCGAGTACGTGTTTTGAACTGGTTTTGAGGTAAAACTGGTAAATAGTTAGAATGCCCCCCAAGGGGGGGGGGTTGCACCCCCTAGCGCCTCCCCGGGGGGTCAAATCAAAAAACAGAGGTCGGATTCGTAATTAGGACCTACGAAAACCCCCGAGTATGTGTTTTGAGGTGGTTTTGAGGTAAAACTGGTATATAGTCAGAATGCCCCTCAAGGGGGAGGTTTGACCCCCCTAGCGCCCCCCGGGTGGTTGAATCGAAAAACGGAGGTCGGATTCGTAATCAGGACCCCCCGAAAACGTGTTTTGAGGAAACTCGGCGAAAATTTTGCAACTGTATCGTTCTACCTTAAAAAGAATTAGGAATCTTAAGAAAAAAAGAAGAATTCTTAAAAAGAATCTTAAGAAAAAAAATCTTGAAAAGAATTTTAAAAATAAGATACATAGGAATACAAAAATATTTAAAAAAATATTTTCGAAATGTTAAAGGAATTTAAAAAATATAAAAACATATTTTTAAAATTTCTTTATAAATAAACACGCTTAGTATTACAAATAACAAATAATAAACACGCTTAGTATTAAAAACAAAAAACAAAAACGGACACAGACAAAATAAATAAAATAGGATAAAATAAAATACGCGACGCTACCGGCGCTGTGTTAAATAAAGCAAAAAATACGCGACGGACGTTGTTTCTGCTATAAAGAACCTGTTTGTCACTTTGCGTCAGTTATACTACCTATTATTTTTGTACAAACTATTATTTCTTGAGCAAAATACATCTAAAAATAAATTGATTTATAAAATTTTAACCTGAACTTGCTTTTATGAATAAATTTTTTTTTAGATATATGCAGCTCTTTTTATTCTAGTGGCCATGGTGGGCATTGCATGTTGGCGCTTGTTTTCATTACGTTGTTTGAGCCCCAGAATAAGTTCAATTATGCCGTAAAAAGTTTCAACGCCAGTTGGGTACAGTAAGTTAAAAGCCCACAAGGTCGAAAATAATACAGACACACCTTCGGCGATGCAATTTCCTTTGACAGCTACAATTTTCCAGTCTATAACGATGAACAGCTGAGATATTTTCTGACCATATTCACTGTTCTCTTCACTGCTTTCGTCGGGTGACGGAAAAAAAGCACCCGTGGCAAAGGCGAAAAAAAAGCACCCGGTGTTAAGGCGGAAAAAAAGCACCCGTGCGCGGGGCGGAAAAAAAGCACCGGACCTTAACCCGGAAAAAAAGCACCCGAAGGGAGCCTATGACAAATATCGTGTAGCGACGTTTATTTATTACGTTATCAGTATTATAAAACTTTAACATCTCGTAGCGTTTAGCGGTTATTTATATTTAGTCAATGTAAGATTTTTATTTGGTTTTATTTTTAATTATTTTATTTGTTAAATAAAATAATTAAAAATAAAAAAATTAATACATTTCTTGTGTTCAGTTGGTTAATTGTATGCTAACAAATTGCAAGCAATTTATGTTAACTGCAAATTCACACAAACTTTTAATTTGCGGTTTTTTATCTATTTCTTTGTGATATCATAACAAATACGCTACAGTAATTTTTTATGTAATAATTTGCCGCAGGACAATAATAAAATGGATAATTACGCGGGAATGCGAAAGTTCATGTGCAACCACTAAAATCTCGCGCACTATAAACTTACCACTTAATTAAGTTAGCGTTTACAAATGTAAAATAGAAAACAGTAAAACGAAAGCAGTGCTAGGAAATATTTGAACATTTTATACACAATTTTCTTTAATTTCATTTGTACATTGAGCAGCTTTTTTAAGTTTATATTGGTGGTGCTGGTTTTAACATTTTTCAAAGTAAAGTAGTGGTGTGTTGGCAAAAATATTACGTAATAAATTTGAAATTAGGTCAAGCCGTTCACATTAATTAGGTAAAATTGTTTATATTAATTAGGCCGTGTTATTAACTATATAAACAAACATATTTTAATTTCAATTCGATGTTTTGTTTTTCCAATTCGATAATTTACCAAATTTGATTATAATCGTTAAAAAATGGCTGATTTCGGTGATGCGGAACCTTTTAAAGTTTGAAGTAATTGTAATCGACACCCAAAAATACAGTACCCAAGTCAACGTTGGCCCGGTTTGGTACTGGAATTTACATGGAAAAACGCCGCAGTTGATGGGGCCATATACAGATGTGAAAAGTGTTTTTCCGAAAAAGAAAATAATAACGCCTTACCTACTGTACCTACGATTATAATAAAAAACGGTCGTTTTCAGCATAATCCAGATTATTCTAATCCAGACCACTATTGCGGAAATAATCTTAAAACTAAGGTCAGTTTTTTTTTAGTTTTAGCACACAATATAATAAGATTAGTGATGTTCCCCGGAGCTCCGGAGCTCCTTCCGCTTTTTGGAGCTCCGGAGCAACCGCTGAAGCTCTGGAACTCCGGAGCTCAGCACTATTTTCCTACTAATTTTATGAATAATTAAAGAAAGATGCCATGGATTATTAAGTCAAATTTTTTTGTAAATTAAATTTTTTTCAAAACTTATTTAAAAACCAAGAAATGTTGAATGTTGAATTATGCTTATGTGTTGTATGTTTTCTGGAATAAAACTGACTTTGACTTAAAAAAAATAAATAAAATATTTAATATTTAAAACTTTTGTAAAAGTATTTTCGTTTTTTACGCAATTATATGATTCAATTTGAAAATATTTATATAAAAATTCTAACATTAAACTACTGAAAAGGTTTGCTATCTATAATTAACAACATTGTAAGGTCAAAATTTAAAAGACTCCTAAAAAACAAATGTGTATACAATAGTGATAACGTAATAAATAAACGTCGCCGTACAAGATTTGTCATGCGCTCCTTTCGGGTGCTTTTTTTCCGCCTTGCGCTCTTTAACATAAAAAAATACTCAATTTTAAATAAAAATAAAAATTTAAATTTTGAGATCGTCAAAGATTGTTGTAAGCAAATTTTTTTCTTATTATCTTATTATTCTACTATTTTTGTCAAAACATTAGATTCTAAATTGTTTTTTTATTTTGTTTTTTTTCTATACAGTATTTTTTCAATTCAATGTTAGTTAAAACTTAAAAACAATATGTACATACCTAAAGCATGATTTGATAATCGCGAAATTGCCACTTTTAAAAAATTATTTTTAAAAATTACGTTATTTAAAAAGTTTTATTTTTATTTCCGTGTGGGAAGGGGCAAATTGCCCCTTTCTTTCCCAAAAAAAAAACGAGACCGCCATTTCGACGGAGGGAGTTATGAAGAAAATACAGCGAGTAAATGAAAACTATATAAAAAAGATATTTTTTTTGTATTTTTATGCATAGTCTGCTTCCGGTGAGGTTTACTTGTGCAACTAAAGCGGCTCAATTTTTAATGTCCATTCCATGTCAAATTCGTCAGTTTAATAGATCTAAGCGTAAAGAAAATGAATGCTGTGTAGTATTTCATGTTGACTTCACATCATCAGTCAAGTCATTGTAATAAATTTGGCGTAAACTTTGTTATAAAAATTAATATTAAAAAAAAAGTAATTGTGCCTTGGAAACACCCAGAATACAATCTATTATTCAAGCCTTAAATTTACAGTGTTTCAAATTTATTGGAATATAAAAATATTTATTTATTGGAATATAAAAATATTTATTTAATTTAAATTTGAGGTCAGTGACATAAGTAGAAAGACTTCCGGAAAAATAAACGGCCGCCGAAGGCAGCGTAAAATGTAGGGACGAAGGTATCCAACGAAAACCTATTTCCAATGCTGCTGGGACCGCCTTAATTTTAGACGGGGTTTTAAAACTAAAATTTAGTTATATGTGTTGTCCTGTCCTTGTGCAGACTTGTGCATTGCCCCCCGGGGTTTTATTGGGGGGCAATTCCAAAACGATGGGCAACTTTTTTTAACGATGGGGGGGCAAGCAGGGGAGAAAGAAAAAAAAAAAAAAAGGGACAAAAAAGCGAAAAGAAAGTAAAAAAAAGGTCTAAAATGGCTTAAAACACATTAAAAAAGATCAAAAACTGCAAAAAAATCGTGATGATGGCGTCATCATAGGTCAAAAATGGCATCATAATTTTAGGATATTTTTTGATTTTTTTGGCGGGGGGGGCATTTTTTCAGACTGTGCACAGGTCTGCTTGTGCGTATATAGGTGATTATTAGGAGTCTGTTGGAATTTTTTTGGCTATCACGTATCACCCTCTAAACTTTTTGGGTTCTCTTTCCCCCATTGGTGGGCAGGGGGTTATACCCCCCAAAAAAAATCCCGACTATATCCGACACCCCCCCTAAAATTTGGTAAACATAATTTGGAGCGTCTCTCAGCTGGTTTTTTTAAACATATCACGTACCTACTCGACGAAAAAAGTTGATATGCTATTCTACTCTCTCAGACATCTTACTGGTTTGTAAGACCAGTATAATTCACTATTGTTTAAAAAGACAATGTAGTCATTGTAAAATAATTCAATATTTACTGATTTCTCTTAAAACCAGTGTCAAGTTTACTACAATTGTTAAATCCATTAATAAGTTTACTACATTTCCTTGAAACCAGTAAATAATAAATTGTCTACCGGTAAACATTTATATAATTAAAGTATTTAAAAATCAACCTCAAAAAAACGCATATTTTTCCTTGTTGTTCTTATTTGTAATTGAAATTGGTTGAAAAAACAAAATTATGATCATTTGCTTTGTTTGTAAAGCGAACTTTAAATCAATAAAACAGTTTGGAAAACATTATCGCGTTCACGAACTTAATCGAAAAAATAATAATATATTTCAATGTGGAAATTGCCCCAAAAAATACTTATTAAAACAACCTTTTGTTCGACATATTCAAAAATCTCACGTCTTAAAAGAAAAAAATTGACCTCCTGATGAAACATCATTTTTATCTGAAAACTTTTTGCCAGCTCCTTCACCAAAATTTGAAATTTTTTCAGCCAGAATTTCACCAGAAAAAATTAATGAAAATGAGCATAATCGGAGCGTTGAAGAACAAATTACAAGGTACGAAAATTCTCAATTTTTAAAAAATATTTTAAAATAAAAAATGCTAAAATTTTAAACAATTTTATTTGCTAAAAATTTGGTTTGTGTCATTGAAAAATTACGAAAATTTATATCAGTCTAATAATTTTTTATTATTTTTGGATTATGATCCCGTTTTAGAAACGGTATGTAAATCACCTTTTGGGCTGTGAATAAATGTGGACGGAAGTTGACGGTGTCCCGCGAAGATTAGTTTAGTATTGAGCAGCACAAGCGCGTGCTTTTTGCGTCAAAAGTGCAAAACATACTTCGTTCAAAGTTTCCAGAAGGCAAAAACAAAGAGTTCAATTTTTGGCTATCTATAAGCTTTTTTTTTAATTTAAAAAATTTTTTTATAATTTTTTTTCTAGAAGAGCCAAAAATGCAGCAAAAATTTTTTAAAAATTTAAAACACCCAAAATTAGAGTTTTTGGCTTTGTCCTTTAAACACTTTGGAAGAAGTATAAACTAGTGTTGTAAAAAGTATTGAATTTGGATTATTTTAAGTAAAAGTAAAAGTAATTCGAAAAATTTTAATTTAAGTAAGGTAAGAGTAAAAGTAATTTGTGATTTTTTAATTTAAGTAAAGTAAAAGTAAAAGTAATTGTCAAAATTGTATTTAAGTAAAGTAAAAGTAAAAGTAAGACCAATTTTTTTAAGTAAAAGTAAGAGTAAAAGTATAATAAAAGTAATTTTGAAACGAAGAAAAACACCGGTTATTGGAGCTCCATAGCTGCGTTCTAAAGATTTTTGCTTATTTTATGTATAAATTGTCATTTTAATAACATTTTTAGTCAAAATAAATGGTTTTAGCGTATTAGCGGCTTAAAAAATTATCTTCAGCCATTCACTTTACAAATTAATTTAAGTATTTGCCGTGGAAAATCCGAGTAAGAGTAAAAGTAAAAGTATTTGAAATTTCAAAAGTCGAGTAAGAGTAAAAGTAAAAGTAATTGAAATTTCAAAAGTCGAGTAAAAGTAAAAGTAAAAGTAATCCAAAATCCAATACTTTTATTACTTTAAGTAAAAGTAAAAGTAACTTTTTACAACACTAGTATAAACCAGACCTAAGATACACTTTTTCGCCAAAAAAATTTACCGCCCATTAAACGATAAAGAGTTACGCGGACAAAGATTTCAATATAATATAGAATATAAATATAAAAAGTTGATCCCAAGCACTTCATTTCAATAAATATATGTTTTAATTTAAATTAGATTAAGAAATATAAGTGTTTTAATTATTGTTTTTAAAACAATTTGAAGTACTTTACATGACTCTGTAATTATAGCTTTGAAGAAGAAGTTGATTTTGAAGAATACCTAAAACTTCTTGGTACAAAAATTGTCGCTGGCTTACGCGCTCATTCTTAAGCCACAAACACTGTTACTAACGAAGCAATTGCTGCTGTAAATGCGGTAACTGGAGAAATTGTAGAACATTTGAAAGAATTAGTTATCAAACACTTGCCAGAAGATACTAAAAGTATGATTATTTAACCTACTTTAAATATTTGTTTATTTTAATTATTTACTGGGAAGTGACGGCTTCAAACGTGAATTAAATTGTTCTAAATAATCATGTAAATAAAAAATAAAAAAAACTTAAAAATATGTGTCAAAAACGTGTTTTTATTGAAAAAGCAAAAAATATAAAGCATTCAAAAAAGCAAAAAATTGTCGAAATTGTATTACATATAATCTCTACATAGTATAGTTTTTGTATTAATGCATTAATAGCTAGATTAGCCATGGCTAGCAAATGTGGACTTTTATTTTTTATTTATTTATTTAGAAATAAGCTTTTTTTTATTCACATTAAGAAAAATTGTTGTTTTGAAAAAAATTTACAGGTTTTATAATCTTAAAAATTTTGTTTTTACTAAAATTGAATTTGTGACACACTAAAAAACATTTTTGTAATCCTAAGATCATTAGGAGGATGTGAGCGCACTTTTTTATTTTACAAACAAGTGCGCTGATTACCTTTTGCAAATTTATATAATAAATATTTGCCCAATGAGGTCAGAAAGCTTAAGATTATTAAGGTGATTTTTTGTTGTTTTTTTTCAGCTGCCAAGCAACTCTGCAACAAGTTGGAAAAAGTAAAAGAGCCACTCAATTTTTTGTCGTCTACAAGAAAACAAGACGCTTATTTTTCAAACCATCCTCAGTATGTCGCGGCAAACACCGTTGCCTTTGGACCACCCATTTGGACTCAGTCCAATATTCAAGGACTGTCGCATTTTAAACAAATCCAGCCAGCTTTTCAGTATATTTCAATTGAAAAAAACATTAAAATCGTTGCTTGAAATACCAGAATACTTCGCATTACTTCGGGAGAGAAAGCCAAGAAAAGATGATATAATAGAAGATTTCATTGATGGAAGGGCGCACAAAGAAAAAAAAGTTACTGAAGCTGATATAATAATTCCTTTGGAGCTCTACTACGACGATTTTGAAGTGTGTAATCCGTTGGGCTCCAAAGCCGGTATACACAAAGTGGGCGTATTTTATTTGCGAGTAAAATCACTTCCTGCGTTATTTAATAGCGCCATGGCAAATATACATCTGCTTTCTATTTCATACACAGGTGATTTAAAAAAATACGGATATTCTGCTGTTTTAAATACAATAGCAGACGAAATAAAAAAACTTGAAACTAATAGATTCAGTGTTTCAACTTCAGTTCGCATAATAGTTTATTTGGCTATGGTAAGCGGAGACAACCTTGGACTTCACACAATTTTTGGATTTTTGGAATCATTTAGGCATGTACTTATAATGGTTTTAAGGAATTTAAATTTGCAACATTATGATTCAAAGTTTTTTTACAACTAGGAACTCGTGTCAGCAAAACCACTGTCATAAAATCTCTGCTTTAGGTTCTTACGTGTTTTATACAATACATTTTTATATTTTTTGTATAGTTTATATAAAGAGCACTGTCTGAATCAAACTCCTATGGCGCTTTGAATGAACTATTCGTTTAATAAATAAACGATCAGGCTAAAATTTAAAAAAAGATTTAGCGTTGATACGAACAAGTTTTATATACCAATTTTGATTTGTATTAAAGGAGCAGTCCGCTCAGATTATATCATTAAACGCGTGGCAGCGCTCGGAATGAACTGCTTCTTTAATACAAAACATATCTAACTTAAAATTTGATTGTAAGTGTTTTGGCACCACAGCTTTATCATTTCCAAATTTAAGCCCGATCGGCCAAGTATTAAAGTAGTAGTTCATTCCCGGCGCCATGGGAGTTTGATTTGTACCAGTTTACCTTTAATAAAGCAAATCTCAACAAACATCAAATTTAGCGTATGAAACTAGAACCGCGAAAGCATTGGCCTATTGTAGTCACTTCATGTTATAAAATAAACAGTTTTTTGCTGTAGCTAAATTTTATTTTTAAAATATTTTTAATATTTATATTATAATAAATAAATGTTTTGGAATAAACAACTGCCTTAACGATTTGTGTAAAGTTCTTTATAATAAATAATTTGTTTGCCTGTAAGTGGTTGAAGTTAGTTAAATTTTATTTGGTAAATTTTGTGCTACGGCAGAATGAAAGAGACATGAGACCGTCAGGTTAATCAGTGTGAACCAACATAAATGGATATTATCTTATTTGATTTATCGGTCGTCCAAAAAAATGATAGTGTAGTTTAATTACACAGAAATTGTCCAACTTTTATAAGTACAACAACAGTGCTCATAAAATGTGCATTTTTTGCCTTGCGGATAAGGCGGAATTTCAAACTAAATTTCAAGAAAACTGTTTTGTACCGCGAACTAAGGACATGTATGAGCAACATCTTTTAGAAGTTTTGGGCGACAATACAAATAAGGCACAACAATTGTATGGATTGAAGGTAAATCAAATTTTGATCTTTACTATCATGCTCAACAACTATAAATATTTACGGCGAAGGTAACTGAATACTAATCCACGGAATTATTCCCTTGAATGAGTGATTTAAAGTGGAACATCTCATTTCATGTTTTTTATTAAAACTTAAATGTTACCTTAAATATAAATTTTTGTGTGATAATAGTATTTTACGGTGGGTGCAATGAAAATCCAAGATTATCCAATTATCAAAGATGTATCCAACGGTAACAATATTATGGTGTACTATAATCACTTCAATTTGAGCTAAATAGATCTATGAATATGAACCTCAAAAAAAAAAAAAAAAATTTTGTGTCAATTTAAAAATTTAATTAGCACAGTTTACGAAGCATTATAACGGATTTCAAAATTTCCTGAATGCACAGGAGTAAAATCGGTTTAAAAATTTTTAGAAAAATAAAAAAAAATTGGCTGAAACGTAGTTCAAATGTTTAAATTCCATCGAAAGATGTAAAAAAAATGTTGACTTATAATGTAAACTTATATAGTTTTTTTAAGTATAAATTATCAAAAATTCGATTTAAAAAAAACAAATTGAATATTTTTTGTATTGTACTTTAGTAATGTATTGTATTTTAACTTGTATTTTTATTTCGCAATTATTAATGTTGACGATAGCGATTTTTTTTTTCAAAAAAAAGTAAGTGTCAGAAATTCTGTTTTTAGTAAAATTTAGGTACAAATAATCTGTCGTCAAAACCTAACATTGGTGCTTTATCATGTTTAAGAGCATCGTTTTTAATAAGTTTTTTTTTAAATTTAGAATTAAATTTAGATTTAAATTTAAATTTAAATCGCGATTTTTAGCATACAAGATCTCGTGAAATACAGTAATATTTCACTAAAAAATTTATATGAGTGTTAAAAAGGCAGAAATATCACGATTATAAAGTGAACATTCATTATATTATTGGAAGTAATTGAAATAATTGATATTAAAAATCAAATTGCAATGAAATTTTTTTAAAAGCCTTAAAAATATTTACTGCTCGCTATTTATTAAAAAAATACTTCCAATAGAAAGACACCGTTACCCTTTTCACGTACGTAAAAATTAAATGGAATACTGTTGTATTTATGGTTTAATATACAATTTTCCGTGAAAAATGGGGGTCAATTTTTTCAAAATTTCGATTTAATTTAATTTGGTTAAATTTAGTATATTTCTATTGAAATTTATAATTTTTGGAAGGCCATAATTTTTTTTGTATTTTTTAACGCATAAAGAGTTTTGTCGTGCGTCGTGCGTTTTATCGATTTTTTTCAGAAGGTTTGTTTATAAATCGCTTTTAGAGCTTATCATCCCATGGTAGCAGTTGCATAGTCTGTTAGCGCGTCGTCAAATTTTTGAAAGGTCCCGAGATCGATTCCCATATAAAACATATTTGGCCATAATTTTTTGTTTTGATTGTAATAATGTTTTTTTTATTTTTTTATAATTTTAAAAATTTATTTCACATAAATTCAAAAAATATCATTATTGTAAACAGGATTTGTTGCTTGCTTTTGGCCAATTAGTCAAATTTTTGTCATTTGAATATCTTAAAATATTATAATACTCTATAAGTATAATAATTAAAAAATAAATTGTTTGTAAATAAAAATGGGTAATTTTTGCTCTTTATTGCCATTGGTTTTTTACTGAACGCTCTGCAATAAAAACTGTCCGGAGAGACCTTAAGCTTAACAGGGCAGCTTTTTTATGGTATTACAAAATGTCATTTAATGTTATTTTTTATAGCAGGGAGATGAACATATTCAAGACGTGGTGAAAAATCTAAAGGATATGTACAAACAGCCGCTTTTAATTTGTGTTGCTGTCCCAAACAAGGAGAACAAAGTGAATTGGGCGTGCAAAATAAATCAAATGTTTTTCCTTATTGATTACAAATTAGTAGAAATTATTGAAAAAAATATAAATGTGGGTCTTCCTCTTCTTTTTTCCGGGTTTTGGGCATTTAACTTAACGTAACCAAAAAGTTTAAGTGGGTTATACTCGTTTTTAGAGCAGCTCATAGCTATTAAATCTCAACAAGTGGTTCCAAACGGGGTCAGAACATTAATCAGCAGATTTAAAAAAATTATTAACGCGCAAATGTCTAATTAATGTATGAATATGGCTGTTGTTACTGTTATTGGGGTGTTGTTACTTTAAAAAATTTTACCCACGCATGACTCTTTTTGATTTGCAGCACCGCGCTGTTTCTTAAACTACTTTTCAGAGTCTGTGCAACGCTAAGCGGGCTATTAAAAATCAAAACTAAAAAAACAGTGGTACACTGGTCAACTATTTACATTTAATGCGAATCTTTAAAAATATTCTAGTGCACGCATTATAATTTTTGAGGTTTCTTTATCAATTAACATTTTAGTTGCGTAATGCAACAACCTTGAATTATGAAGATATTACGCGTTGTTTGAGAAAACACACAAAATTTTGATATCCACATCGTCAAGCGTGTGTCAATTTTCTTTTCTTTCCATTGATTTGTATTTTATTTGGTTATTACATGATCTCCAAAAAAATTTAACGTTACTGTTTAGTGTTTGTTAACATTTGAGTTTTATAAAATAAATATTAAAAATAGTTCAGTAGATACAAAGAAGGTGAAAGTTAATTAAAATTTAATTAATAGTTAAAATCAGTTATTATAATTGTTTCTAAACGCTGCAAATAATTCAGAGTTTCAGTTGTAATATTTGCTTTAATAATTTTAACAATTTTTGTTGAAATTGTTTAATTATCAAAAGTTATTTAAAAAGACTTTTTGTATCTACCTAATTAGTTTTTATTTGTTATAACAGGGAACATCTTAACAATTTCAGCTGTAAAATACTTGGCGTATTAATTTTGTTTTTAAACTTTTGGTTAAGAAAAAATGTCTTAGTATTTTTAAACGGGTTGAAAAAAAAACTATGGTTTTGAAAAAAACTGATGTAAATTGGTAATAATTGTAACTGGACAACTCGTCAACAAAATTTAGGACGCATTATTGTATCTAAATTTTTTTGCTAAATAAACTTTATTCATAATTGATTTTTATCTTTGGTTAAATTTAACAATTATCTAACATCATTTTTTTAAAAAAATATGTCTTGGTTGTGTGTAAACGTAGGTAATGTGCATTGTGTTTTGTTGAAAAAACTCGTAAATCACATATTGTATGTAAAATTGTAAATCACAAATTGTATGTACAAAACTATAGTGGTTAAATTGTGTTTTGTTGCAATTAAATTCTAGTACAATTTAGCTGTAAAATATTTAGCAAATTATTTTTTGTGACTTTAAATTTTTGCTGGTTGTCAAAAATGTTTTAGTATTTTTATATGGGTTTAAAAACTATAGTTTAAAAAAAAATGATGTAAACTGGAAATAATTTGTAAACGAACAACTCATCAACAAAATTTTGGATGCATTTTTGTATCTAAATTTTTTGCTAAGTAAACTTTATTCAAAATTTATTTTTATTGTGGAGAGATTTTTGGTTTTAAAATTCACCAATTATCTAACATCATTTAAAAAAAACATGTCATGGTTGTGTTTAAATGTAGGCAACGTGCATGGATATATTATATGTTGTTGAAAAAAAAATTGTAAATCATAAATTGTATGTCACTTTAAAAACTATAGTCGTTAAAATTTGTTTTGTTGTCATTAAAATCTATTACAATTTAGCTGTTAAATATTTAGCGAATTATTCTTTGTAATTTGAAGTTTCATGTGGTTGTGAAGAAAAAATTGTTCTAGTATTTTGAATGGTAAAAAAATTATAGCTAAAAAACGATATAAATTGGAAATATTTTTTTTTAAATAACTCTTCAAGAAAACGGTGGACACAATATTATTTTTCAATATTAACGTTATATATAAACAATTTATTTTAACCTTGAAGAGATATTTGAATTAAAAATTCACCAATTATATTTCATTTTTTAAAAAAAGATTATATCTTGATTGTGTTTAAACGGGTAACGTGCATTAATTTTGTTAAAAAAATTTGTGAATCAGAAATTGTCTCTTTAAAAATTATGTCTTAAAATTTTGTGCTTTCATGTAGTAATTTGTATATAATATGTGCATTTTATTTTTTATTAACAAATTATAGTTACCTTTTAAAAAATGAATATAAGATTTTAGTTTGTAAAAAACAACTGTTTGAATTTTTTGTATTTTTAACAGTTTTTAAAAATACGTCAAAACCAGCTTAAATAAAGTTTGTTTTAAATAATAATCCACAACTCAATGCAGCAAACGTTGGTGGGTTATATAATTTGGTGCTTTAGAAATCAAAATTATGACTGAACTGATCGCAACATTTTTAGAGTTTTAATTTTGAAAAATTTTATTTAACATAGACTGTGAAATTTTTTTCAACGGCCTTTAATTCTTAAACGTAAAGAATTATACAAACGATAGTGTATTTTAGAAAAACTTATAATGATTTTTGTGTAATCATACTATGCATTAGAATCTGTATTGATTCCTGTCGTTTGTAAAAATTTTTTCTCATTTGGCTGCTATATACTTGAGGTAAAAGGACCAAAACTAAACCACCAACAACTAATACAAAAAATATTAAACTAAACTATTAAATACCTCCAAGGCGTAGTTCTTTGCATTTATAAATAGCCAATATAAATACAAATCAGGGAAGAGCTCGGAGCGCTAGCGCTCTTTCCCTTATATTAAATGGGTTAAGTCACTGCGCGGTTAACCGTTGTTGATGGCGTCATCGAAATCAATAAAACCTTTAATAGTTTTTTAGCCAATTAAAAATCTAAACATTTTACATAACTAAAATATTACCCATATTTTTCTGATATTAAAAACCTAAAAACTTTTGCTAAACATACCTGAATTTCATACTAATAAGCTTAATTTGCTTAACTTTTTTTTTGGGGTCCCCCAAAAATTTTTTTCTGTGGTGAATATTTGGAGCTGATTTTTGGCACGTAGATGCTAAATTGTCCCCTCACCTGAATTTCATTCTCGAATATGCTCTATTGCCCGTAGTTAAACCTCTGTTCATGTGAAAAACGACCAGTTTTTTTCTAAGTTACGCATTAGGTACTGGGGCACTTGTGTGACACTTTTTTTCCTTACTGAATTACATATTAAGTAACTTCATTCAGTAATACACATTCTCTTGTGGTTATTTTTTTGGTTTAAATTATGATTCCTTACCTTTTTATAAAAATTATTAATTTTCAACGGAAAAAGAAAAAAAAATCCTTACCACTAATTAGCAGCCATATGGCAACAATAAAAATATTTAAAAAAATAAAATGAAATAAATCTTGGGTGACGTGTGAGCGCTGCGGGGTACAATGTTTCAATAGACGGAAATTTATCAAAATCGAAACAGAAAAAACTCTTTTTTATATGGAATACTATGAAGCTACAATCACTTTAAAAATTTAATGGGAGAAAAGACTAGTCTGGGTAACCTCGTAAAATTGTATGGAACCTGGAAAAACCATTTACAATGGTGTGGTTTTGTTGTTTAAAAATAAACCATCAATCTAGAAAAATCAAGCAGAAAACAAAAGTCCAAATAAAGCTAATTTCCAAAAAAGTGGTTAAATCAGGTCTAACTAAAAAAAATTAAACAGAAAAAAAACACACTATTTTATATGGTTCTTTCAGGATTCCATACATTTTTACGGAGTTACCCAGACTTAATTTTTGTATAGTATACTGCTTAAAATTACATTTAAGTTTTGGATATGAAAATAATTGTATTCATATCATGAGGAGACCATGACGTTTTCTTTAAAATGAGTAAATTTTTTAATGTTTTATATCTTTAATAAATGACATTGAATTCAATGCATTAAAAGGCGGAAATTCTAGCAAAAGACGAAACAAAGTTTCGAAAAAAAAGCCTTATATTAAATGGAATAGTATAAAGCTACATAAGACTAAAAACTAAATGCCAGAAAAGACTGAAACAAGTCTCTTTAAAACCTGTAAATTAATAACAGATTTTGTGAAATTTTCAGAAAAACAAAACCGAATGAAAACAATATGTGTAAAAGCTTTAGTTTGCGTTTTTTAACCATTAATAAAACTTAATTCACATAAATTTCTCTCAAAATGGATTAACTTTTACATGAGTTAACCAGCTGTAAATACCACAGTATTAGTTAAGTCACACGTCGTCAAAACGATACAAAAAAGTATAACGCAAGCGTCACAGTAACCATGAAAAATTTCTGTCAAAATAAGTTATCGCCTTGCGCATTAAATTTTGTAATTTATCATTATTTTCGTATAAAACAAAACGTACCGCCATATTAACGGCTTTTTAAAATCAAATATCAAGTTTTAAGTCCGAAAAACATTGAAAAATTCAGATTTAATATAAGGCGACTTTTTTTTAATGTTTCTATTTATTACATAAAACAAATTAGCTGTCAATGTATTTGTTAAATTAAAAGTCGCCTTATATTAAATCTGAATTTTTCAATGTTTTTCGGACTTAAAACTTGATATTTGATTTTAAAACTTGATATTTGATTTGCTTACTGTCCTACGGTATTAATTTAATAGAAAGTAATGATTTTATGAATGGTTTCCTAGTTTAGAGCTTTTACTGGGCGCTGTTTCATAAAAGTTCCCAACATGCTGTTTTTTTGTTGAAGTCCATTTCTTTTTTGTAGAAAGCTACAAAGAAATGAAAATGCAATAGACTTTTGGAAAAACTTATAAAAAACCAAAAATTTGCATAAATATTAATTGCAAAAATCCCTATGCTTTATCATAGGATTTCATTTCTTTGTAAATATTTACAAAGAATCAAATGTTAGTAACATTTATGAAACAGCGCACTGGAATCTAATATACACATTACTTGTTTTGCCGTAAGTTTTCTAATGGTTACACCCTCTGTGGTGTTTATGTATCCATTATTTCCTCAATATTTGCCTATTACTACCTAACCTGCTTCTGCACCTATTTAGGTGTTTTCTCCTAACCTGCTTTCTACACCTTTCATGGTGTTTCTGTATTTGCTCACTTTACCCATTTATGGTAACTATTTGTTAAATTTTCATGTTAAAAATAATTCTGTACCAAATGTAAAACTTATAATACATTTAATTTTTCAATAAATTTTTCTGCTTAGTCTAATCCTTATTTTTTAATATATTTTTTCAAAAATATAATTTTCAATTATTATATAAATTTTATAATATCGCATTAAAATATAATGTTTTTTAAAAATTTTTTCCATAAATATATTCTTAAGTAACATCACATAACCTTTCCTTCTATCTTATTAAAAAATTTGGATAGTTTTACTACATTTCCATTCTTTGTGTATTGTCAAAACCAGTAAGACGTCTGAGAGAGTAACTTCCATATTTTCAATTAATTAAACGGATTTAACGTGTGTTCAAAAGAAACAAGTTTGTGTGTGCTCTCTAAACAGAAATAATAACTGGTTAATCGGAGTTGAAAATATATCTATTTTAATAAATCGCACGAATTATGGTTTTTTTTTCTAAATATCAAATACAAATTATCCTAATGATAATTATAAATTAAAAATTAAAATTGCTAATTAACGTTATCTTTTGATGTGCTGGAATATATGTCACCAACTCCCTCCATAATTTTGCTATGTGCCAACGAGATCCCCATTTTCCCCGTTTAAAAAAAAAACAAAGCGAATGTTACTTGAAATAAAACACAGCGTTGTAGGCATAATACAGCACGCCCTGACCGGTCTTTGTATGCCACCGGACTGTCTTTCACGTGAAAATCACCGTCACCTCTTTAACGTGAACAAAATTAAAAAAAAAGAAAATCTAAGACATATACTTTTTTGTTTGATTGTTTTAAATCAAATAAATAAAAACCCAAAAATTCGATTTTTATTAAATTATAAGAACTTATTTACACTGGAGTGACATGTGACATTTTGGCACCCCACGTACCCCAACCCCAAATGTTGTATTGGTTAATTTTGCATTCTTCATTTACTATTTTAAGCTTATACTTGTTTTAATTAAACGGTCACTGAATTTAAAAACATCACTTCAAACTAATTATACCACTTGGTTTACCCATTTTGCATCACCAAAGGTACCCCCAAAATTTTACATTGCTTATTTTTGCATTTTTTAATTACTACTTCGAATTTATATTCGTTTTAATCTCACGATAACACTGGTTTTAAAAATATTAATTTTAAACAATTTTACCCCATGATTACCCATTTTAGAACCCCGGGGTACCCCCAAAATTTCGTATTGGTAATTTGTGCTTTGAGTTTATACTCGTTTCAATTCCACAAACACGTTGATTACAAAAATATTATTTTCGAACAATTTTAACTCATGGTTATCCATTTTGGCACCCCCAAATAGGTACCCCACAAAATGTTTCATGGGTTATTTTTGCATTTTCTGATCATTTTTGCATTCTTTATTTAATATTTTGAGTTTATACTTGTTTTAATTGAACGGTCACGCTGATTTAAAAAATATGACTCCAAACTAATTATACCGCTTGGTTTACCCATTTTGCAACACCAAGGGTACCTCCAAAATTTTACATTGCTTATTTTTGTATTATTCATTTACTACTTCGAGTTTATACTTGTTTTAATGCCACAATACCACTGATTTTAAAAATATTAATTTAAAATAATTTTATCTCATGGTTACCCATTTTAGGTACCCCAGGGTACCCCCAAAATTTCGTAATGGTGGTTTGTGTTTTGAGTTTATACTCGTTTCAATCCCACAAACACGTTGATTACAAAAAAAACCACTTTCAAACAGTTTTACCTCGTGGTGACCCATTTTGGTACCCCCAAATACCCCCATAATGTTTTATTGGTTATTTTTGCATTTTTAAAAATTTTTTATTCTTCATTTACTATGTTGAGTTTATGCCTGTTTTAATTAAATGATCATAAAAAATACGAAATAAAATATCACTCATACCACGTTGTTTACCCATTTGGGTTCCATTTAGGGTACCCCCAAAATTTTACATTGCGTATTTTTGCATTCTTCATTTGCTAGTTCGAGTTTATACTTGTTTTAATCCCACAATAACACTGATTTTAAAAATATTAATTTTAAACAATTTTACCTCATGGTTACCCATTTTAGGTACCCCAGGGTACCCCCAAAATTTCGTATTGGTAATTTGTGCTTTGAGTTTATACTCGTTTCAATCCCACAAACACGTTGATTACAAAAATATTATTTTCGAACAATTTTACCTCGTGGTTACCCATTTTGGTACCCCCAAACACCCCCATAATGTTTTATTGGTTATTTTTGCATTTTTTAAAATTTTTTATTCTTCATTTACAATTTTGAGTTTATGCCTGTTTTAATTAAACGATCATAAAAAATACGAAATAAAATATCACTCATACCACGTTGTTTACCCATTTGGGTTCCATCTAGGGTACCCCCAAAATTTTACATTGCTTATTTTTGCATTCTTCATTTACTACTTCGTGTTTATACTCGTTTTAACCTCACGATAACACTGATTTTAAAAATATTAATTTTAAACAATTTTACCCCATGGTTACCCATTTTAGAATCCCAGGGTACCCCCAAAATTTCGTAATGGTGGTTTGTGCTTTGAGTTTATACTCGTTTCAATCCCACAAACACGTTGATTACAAAAAAATTACTTTAAACAATTTTACCTCGTCGTTACCCATTTTGACACCCCCAAATACCCCCATAATGTTTTATTGGTTATTTTTGCAATTTTTTAAAATTTTTTCATTCTTCATTTACTTTTTTTAAGTTTATTCCTGTTTTAATTAAACGGTCATGCTGAACTTTTAAATATCACTCATACCGCGTTGTTTACCCATTTGGGTTCCATCTGGGGTACCCCCAAAATTTTACATTGCTTATTTTTGCATTCTTCATTTATTATTTTGAGTTTATACTCATTTTAATCCCACGATAACACTGATTCCAAAAATATTACTTTTAAAATATTTTGTCGTATGGTTACCCATTTTAGAAGGCCAGGGTACCCTTAAAATTTTGTATTGGTGATATATGCTTTGAGTTTATACTCGTTTTAATACCACGAATATATTAATTACAAAAATATTAGTTTTGAACAATTTTACCTTATGGTTACCCATTTAGCACCCCCAAAGTACCCCCTAAATTTTTTAATTACTATTGGAATTTATACTCGTTTTAATCGAACGATTACTCTGATCTCGAAAATATCACTCCCAACTAAATTTATTGTGTGGTTACTCTTTTTGGCACCAGCTAGGGTACCCCTAAAATTTTGCAATATTTTTGCATTTTTCAGTTAGTATTTGAATTTATAATCGTTTGAATCCCACGGTAGCACTCATTGAAAAAAATATTATTTTTAAGCAATTTTAATTCATGGTTACCCATTTGAAGACCCAAAGGTACGCCCTAAAATTTTGCAATGGTTATTTTTGCATTTTTAAATTCCTACTTAAGCTTATATTCGTTTTAATCCCACTGTAACTCTGATTTCAAAAATATATCACTCCCAACTAATTTTACCTCATGAATACCAATTTTGGAACCCCCAAAGTACCCCCTAAAATTTTGCCCTGGTAATGTTTGCATTTTTCAATTACTATTAAAGTTTATACTCGTTTTAATCCCACGTTCACGCTGATATCAAATCTATCACTCCCAATTAATTTTACCTGGTTGTTACCCATTTTAAAACCCCCAGGGAACCCCTAAGATTTATAGGTATTTGCGATTTTTGCTTTGAGTTGATACTCCTTTCAGTCCCACTAAGACACTGAATAGAAAAACATTATTTTCAAATAATTTTATAAGATAAAATTGATAATATGATGATATTGATTAAAATTGATAGTGAATTTAATATATTAACTTTTATGAATATAATAAAAGTTGATAGTGAATTTTATATGTTAGCTTCTTCCTTCAGTTGTTTGCTTTAAATCAAATAGATTTTTATGATAGTGAACTAAAAATAAATTTTGAAATGAAATTTTGAAAACCGCATTATTTAGATGAATACCAACAAACAAGCGTTAATTATGTTTTAACCTATAACAACTATTGCCTGTATACAAACAAACAAACCTTTAAAAACAGTAATATTATTCTTAAAATGATTTTTAAAGGCTTAAAAAGAGTGCTTTCAAAATGACAAATCTAATTTCGTCCTATTGGTTGAAATAACTGCCAAATTAGCAGACATTATTGTCTGCCATTTTGGCGAAGTATAAGTCTGCCAAAATAATAAAAAATATCTGCCAATTTGGCAGAAATATTAGCCGCGTGAAAATTGGCTGAATATTCTGCCATTTTGGCAGATTTTTTATTAAAAA
>JASAMX010011872.1:0-25638 GCA_030248175.1 Microlaimidae sp. YZB2_3
CATAAAGATGTCGCGATGTCCAGCATAAAATCGCGAAAACCGCGCGCATTTAATGCATCATAAAAAAAGATTGAGCGAGCCGATTTCGCTCAAACTTTCAGAAAAAACTCAGAAAAATATGTTTTAACAGCATACCAAGCGGCGGTTCTTATCTCGTACTAATAAAAAAGTTTTGTTTTTTTTGGGACCAGGTTTTTTTCACCGCATCGGCTGTAGTGATGACGTCATCGAAAAACATTTTTTCCTAACCTTTTCAAAAGATAGCCAAGAGTCTAAACTATGCTTCCATATATGTCCCGCACGTATTCCAAACTCCGTTATGGATATATAACATTTCAAAGTTCGAGTTTTGTCGCCAGTCCGCATCATTTTTGTATAGACTATAGTTATGTGTCCCTATACCATATAACCATCGAACTTTTTGTTTTTTTTTATTTTGTTTTGTCTGTTTCATGTAATTAAATCTAATTAATTTTTTTTAAAATAAACATTCCCAGCCAATTAAATCAAAATGATATTGTATAGTGATATTCTTTAATAAAGCTTGAAACGTGCGAAGTGAAACCAAGATCCAATCGGTCTAGTTTTTGAAGATTTGTTTTAAATTAATACCTTTCTATAAAACAATATAATTGAACATAAATCACTTTCCTTTCCATTTTAACTATTAAAGCTTGGAAACCAGGGTGACGCTTATGTGTTGACAGAATAAATTATTCAAATTCCTTGTCAGCTAAATTTAATTGGTTTTAAACGGAGGTAGAATAAATAAACATTTATTATTTTGTCATCAAAACTATGTTTTTTATCATGTTCTGGTTCGTATCCCCAAATAGCAGGCTTCGGCCATTTAAAGCGAAGGAAGACTCCGGGGTCTCTGAGCTCCATACCTTCGTGTTTAAAAAAAAAATTCAAGCAAATTTGAAATAGATTTGAATTATTTAAATTGTTTTGTCTGCAATTCAGGGGCCTATTTCATAAAGATTGCTTGTGACTAATTTACAGCTGCAAATTAATAAACGCATTTTTTTGTATTTTTAATTAAAAAGTATCAAATTGCGTTTAGAATTTTAAAAATTACATGTCTGCAAATTCCGTAAATTCCTCAATTACGTACGTATTTTTTTAATTAATAAAATAAGAAGAAATGAAATGCGTTTATTAATTTACAATTACAAAAATTTTTATGAAATAGGCCCCAGGACTATTTTTATCGTTTTTCAAAAAATTTTTAAGAATTCGCTTGTGACTAATTTACAGCTGCAAATTAATAAACGCATTTTTTTGTATTTTTAATTAAAAAGTATCAAATTGCGTTTAGAATTTTAAAAATTACATGTCTGCAAATCCGATTCTCAATTACGAATGATATTTTTTTAAATTAAAAAATAAGAAAGTATAAAAATGCGTTTATTAATTTACATTACAAAATTTTTTTAAATAGGCCAGGGATTCGTTTTTCAAAAAATTTTTAAAAACTTAGTTTGCCAAAGATATTACGGCATAACTTTTTATTAGTCACGAAATAGGGAGCTCTATAGCTTCTAGAAGCTTATCTCAGTTGCAAACTTCCGGTGTCATATGATATTTTGACTCTCGGTGTAGAATGACTCCCCGGTCAAAAATCAGGGGGGTCAAAATATCATGCGAGATGTCGTATGATATGTTGACTCCCAGTGTAGAATGACTCCCATCGGGATAAAATGACTCCCCTTATTAACATTGGGGAGTCATTTTATACCGGGATATATTGACTCCCCCAAAAATTTCCATACATTATTACTTAAAACTGTGCACTTCCGCTCACTATATTTAACGTGTGTAAGTTCATTGTTAGTAAAATGTGACTTAGGTGTCAGTTTTTCTGAATATTTTTTGCATGGATCCCCTAGAATACCAGTTTATTGTTAACTTTATTGTGGAAAATGAATACCCCGAAAACCTAAACAAAGTTGAGAAAAGAAATTTTCGTAGAAAATGTAACAATTTCGTAGTTGAAAATCAAATCCTTTACCACATAAACAAAGATTCGGTAACAAAGGAGAATAAGCGCCAGCAAGTTGTACGCGAAAATGGAAAAAGAAAAACTCCGCGTGTAATTGGCATGTTTTAAATTAAAATTCTAAAATTCAAAAATTGATCATTTTTTTAACTTTTTTGGGGAAAAAAAAAAACACCCCCCCCAAAAAACCCCCCAACCAGTGCGAAAAAAGTGCAGAAAAAGTGTAGTGAAAGTGCAGAATGTTCTACCCACACTTGCGGACAGGTTATAGAAGTTAAGAAAATACATAACTGACAAATTTTTCTGTTATATATTCTTGCTAGTATTACCTTGTTATATTTTGCCAGTATTACCTTGTTATACCCAGTTTTGTTACCATATTACTTGCTTACTGTACCGCTTTAGGCTAACCTTGTTACCGGATGGTATATTTTTATTTTGCATGTTGGATTTTATATTACAAAGAGTTTTTGTTTTTAAAAAGTTTAAAGAAAAGTTTTGTGGTCTGATCGGCAAAACCATTGCATTTACATTTATATTGAAAACAGGCATGTGTCATAGTATACACAATTAAGAATAAGTGACATCTAACCAGTTAAATGTATAATAAAAATTAAAATTAATTTTTAAAAGTTTTTACAATACAAGAAACAGGGGAGTCATTTTATCCCGCAGGGAGTCATTCTACACCAGCGTACAACCGGTGTAGAATGACCGGGGAGTCATTCTACACCGGTGTATTTTGACCCCGGGAGTCAAAAATTAGGGGAGTCGAAATATCCCGCGACACCGGCAACACCTCTAAAAATATATATAACTTAAAAATAAAAGTCAGCTGTGCACCTACCTATACATACAGCTCAGACATACTTAGGGCCTCCTGTTTGGTTTTGTGCGCGTGCGTGTGCCTGTGCCTGTGCGTGTTCCTGTGTGTGTACGTGTACCTGTGCGTGTGCCTGTGCGTATGCTTGTGCGTGTGTAAACTGCGTTTGCGTTTGCTTGTGCGTGTGCATGTGTTTGTTCGTGTGTGCGCTGCGTGTGCTCTGCTTGTGTAGGTTTGTAGGTTTAATATTTTATGC
Organism: Microlaimidae sp. YZB2_3; assembly: GCA_030248175.1. Taxonomy (NCBI): domain Eukaryota; kingdom Metazoa; phylum Nematoda; class Chromadorea; order Desmodorida; family Microlaimidae; species Microlaimidae sp. YZB2_3. Next base: position 3,082 of record JASAMX010011872.1, read on the forward strand.
CCAAGTGTTTTTTATGTATAATGATTTTATCATTAATACTAAAACATTCTAGCCAAACCTTTAAGCTATAGTGTTCTGTGAATTTTTTAATAAACCCAAGTTGGCGAGATATAAACACTAAAAGTTTAATTTTTTTATCATTTTTTGATAAATTTACAAGCACAAATCATTTTTTCAGAAAACTATGGAAATAAATCGCAACACAATTTATTTTAAAATTCAATTTTAGCAAAAAAAATCTAGAATGAATTATGAAACATTAATGAAACGCACGGCGTTTTTTTGTTTATTTTTTTATAGCTTTATTCCATCAATAAATTGCCAGCCATGGCAGTACGTCATTGGAGAAAAAGACAGAGGTATGCTGAATGATTAAATATTTTTTTATTTATTTATCTTATTTTATTTAGTTTTTTAGTAATGGTTTTATTTTAAATTGATAGCAGTTAGCAACAAAAATCAGTTTTAGACTATAAAATTATGAGAAATTGGGATTTAGTCAAGAAACATTTACCGTTTTTGCGTAATGATTTTGTGGCATTAAGTAAGTGTTGTGGAAACTAAAAATAAGGAAAACTGACAAAAAAGCTTTTTTTTCAAATTCATACTGGTTACGGTACTCAAGTTACGAAAATCAAAAATACATCGCTTTTGAAGAAATGATTGCTTATAACTGCAGTATAAAACGTTACAAAAAGAAACTGGGATATTTTTAACTTTTAAACAAAAAAAAAACATAGTATGATAAAACAAAGGTAAATCAAACTGCCAAAAAATTTTTATGATAAACGACATTTTGTTTCATAATAATAATTGTCTGCAAAATTGTTGAGATATTGAAACTTTTAACCTTGATACTGATGCTCGTTTGTCACACGAAAGTCGTATCAAAATTGGATTACTTATAGTGATTGTTTCATTATTGGACCATTACAACAATTACCATTTTATATATCAGTGTATTTTATCTATACTGGGCAAATAAAATCCAACTGGTCTTGATAATTGCAATCTTGAATCGATTATTTAACAACAAAACTATTAAAAATTTTTAACAAAAGCAGTTTAATAATGAAGATCGAAACCCATATTTTGATAATTAATTATCTAATTTTTTAATTTGAAACCCAAATGCAAATTTTTGAAGGGCTAAAGTTGGTTATTTTTTGTATATTTTGTAAAAAGGTGAAATTAAAAAAAAATATCTGCGTTCTTATTTGTTTTTAAAAAAATGTCATAACTGCAAAATTTTAATTGGTCCCATCATGTCTGCATACTAATTTTCGACGTCAGCCAAATATAGTTTTACCATAATATAAAAATTGTACTGTTATGTAACAGTTTTTTTTTGAATGAAATAAATGTCTAATTTTTTTAGAATACATGGTGCTTACAATCTCTTATAAAAAAACCTTTTAAGCTAGCTTTCAAATTGATGTTTAAATTTTATAGTTATAGGTTATTGTTGCGCAACGCTCTAAATAATTTATTTATATTATGTTAAATTAAATATTAACATGATATTATGGCAACAAAATAGTTACTGAAAGGATCAAAAGTTTCCTAATTCTTTTTCTCTGGCTAATCATTCTATTCGATTTCAAAGTTTTTTCGCCTTAATAATAATTTGATTAGTTAGTTCCTGTTTCAGTTCGGCTTTTTTTGTTTTTCTTTTGGCTTAAAATATGCCAGTTCTTTCAAATAAATATGTATTTTCAAACCACAGAAAATGTTAATCTTTCAACATAAAGGTATATGCTTTAATTTAATATATTTTTAATGTGATACTGGGTAACTTTTACTAAGTTTCTTAAAAATCTAATTTTGTTTAACTGCATTATTTTATACAACGAGCTTAAAACCAATTTTAAATAACAATAAAACAAATTTATAGTTTTCACAAACAATATTGAACAATAAGGGTATCTGACTTAATTTCGGCCAGGGGGCTATTTCATAAAGATTTTTCAAATTGTAAATTAATAAACGTATTTAATTTCTTTTTATTTTATTAATTAAAAAATACGTACATAACTGGGGAATTTACGGAATTTACAGACGTGTAATTTTTTAAATTCTAAACCCAATTATATTAATATACTTTCTAAGTTACCTTACCTATAATTTACTAGGTTGGATAGAATTATGAATAGACAGAAGGAATTTCTCAAGAATAATAATGAAACAAATAAAAAAAGTCAGGTTATTTTCTTGGCGGAGGGATGCAGTTATATAATGAATATAGTTAATATCAATGTCGATGAGGTTGTTCCACCCAATGGGGTTTTTTATAAGAATAATTCGTTTTAAATAAAAAAAACTTTAAAATTGTTTATTTAAAAAAGTTAGCAATAATGCTAGTGATTCTGCAATTTTCTAAAAACATTATTCTAAAAATATTAAACCATTGTAAAATCAATTATATTTTTACTCTATCAATATTAAAAACCATTTTAGCATGTCGGTTCTTTTTCACGTTTTCTCGTCATTGGAACACCATGAAGACTTAAAGCCAAAAAAATTAGTGCCTGCTTTCATATTAGCAGCGCTGTCCTTCGGTGGTGCTGGAGTGTTTTATTGGCTGGAAAACGGCGGGAAGTGCCAATGGGATTATTGGACATCGCTATATTTTGCCGGTACACTGTACACCACTATAGGTTGGTTCAAGTTTAAACTTCTTTTTTTGTTTTTTTTTTGTATTATTTGTGAAAAGAAAAAATCGCTTTGTTTTGCTTTGCATAGCTACATTAATTTTACTCTTATTAAAACCATGACTTTTAAATCACTCAAAAAGTTATATAAAGAATATATATATAACGTAAATTTGTAATTTACTATTAAAGAACAAAAAAACCCATCCGCGCATCGTTTTGACAAAAATATAATTCAGTAGAAAGAATAAACTACCAGAAATGTCAAATTACTATAAGGCAAAAAATAAAAAATTCAAGAAAACACATAGAAACTACAAAACTCGTTAAGGTGTTAAAAAAAACTATAGATTTATTTTTTCTATTTTTGAGCCTAATTTCTTCTTTTTTGGGGAAGGGTATTTTATATTATTTCTTTTTAAATAAAATGCATTGATATTTTAATAAATTGATTCATTAAATGCAAGAAATAAAAAATTTTATGATTAGTATTGAAGTCGTTTTATTGATATAAGTTTGTTGGTAATTTTTAGAAAATTTCAGCATCAGGAAATATGATATTATAAAATTCGGCAACAAATAGTTTGAAGTCAACACAATTGAACAATTTGCTGCTAGTACTACACAATAGTAGTTAAAATAATATTCATAACCTCCTTTTCTCAAATTTCTTAAAAAGTTGTCCGTAGTTAGTTATATTATGCTGCAATCCAATATTAGTAATGACTTATAATATTGTGTTTCTGTAAACTGATATGAATAGAAAGTCCCATTTTATATGGGTGGATAGATTTTGATATATAAAAACAAAGCAAAGTAACTGTCATAAAACTATTACTTATATTTTTTAGAGTATGTCTATTTTTTACTTCGGGCTAATATAGCCTGTAAACACAGTTTTAGCGTACTGGCCCTAAGCTATATAATTTCTGCTTTCTTCAAAATTAACAAAAAATATTAATTTTTAAATTTGTTTTTGTATTTTACTTTTAATATTCCATCCAATTCAAAATTCTAGCTTTATCATTTTGATTTAGGGTCGATGGAGCACAGAAAACTTGGATCCAAAAATTGGGAATTTAGATCCGTAAGTAAGAAACTTGGAGCTGCAAATAGGAACCTGGTGAACCCAAAAATAAAAATCGCTAAAACCTACACCTAGGCCTAAGAAAAACCTAGGCCTTATATTTACTAAGCCCAAATTAATGGTTTGTCACCAAATGGTCAGACAAAGATACCACATTCGTAAGTTGAAGGTTTCACCGTGGCAACCAGGTGAAAGGCGATCACGGGAACGAGTCAAATTAATTTATGTTCGAGGTTTTAAGCTGTCTTTAAAAACTGATTGAATGTCTTGAATGTCTTGAATTAGCTGTCTTGACGTTTATGGACAGGAAAAATATTATAAATGTTTTAAATTTAGGTTACGGTAACATAGCCTGTTGCACAGATTTTGGAAGAGCGTTTACTTGTTTTTATGCAATTTTGACAATCCCTTTAACCGTGATTGTATTGGACAACATTGGTTTGATGTTAGCAGCAGCAGCTAATCTTTTATGGAACACAGCGTGCAATTGTTGTCTAAGAAATAAGAAGAGCAAAATAGAAGATGTAGATGAAATAAAAGTGATTTTTTATAAAATATTTTTAAAAGATTAAACTCAACGGCGTTGTAGAAGCGACAGAGCGGTCGCGACAGCCGCTGCGCGAAATAATTATAAACAAAAATTAAAAAAAAAACAATAACGGAAATGCCCATTGTATTTTGAATTAATTTTGTTACGCGGCCTGAAGTCGGTGAAAAATACAGCTAGCGTGACCGTGACATTGTATGTTTCCAATTTTGTTTTTTTTTAATTTAAACGTAGCAAAATGAGTCAGTTTATTTTGTCATTTACATAAGATGGGCGAAAATCTTATACATCTAATACTTATTCTATTCACGATTTTACCAAGTCATTGCGGTGTTCACGGGGCCATGTGAAACTCAACACATAGACGGTTAAAAAAATGAATGAATTTTAAAAAAAATTAAAACAGGGGAATTTAGAAAAAAAATTCTTTAAATAAATTTAAAACAAATACTGCAAAACAAGTTGGTAATTAATGTTTTGCGGATAAAACTAGCCATAACTCACGAACCCATAAAGCAATTGTAAAAAGTAAACTATTATTGAACTCGTCAAAATCTGTAATATTTAATGCTGTATTTAGTTTTAACTATTCCGATATTTTTTATTTGATTAATAAGTTAAAACTCTCCAATAATTTACACAGTAGTTCATCAAAATTATTTTGATATTATTGTTTTTTAAAGAATATTACGAATAAAATGATACTTTAACCTTCAAAATTAATTGATTATCTAAAGAGTTATGATTATTTGTATACAGCACTAATGTTAAAGTAGACCAAAAAATAATAGCATTTTTTATTGTTAAAATTATATTACTAATATACTAATAAATTCAACACTTAAATTTTAACTTTTGCTATTTTATATAATCTCAGAGCAAGATTTTTTTGTTTTAGTTGATGAAGTTTGTGGTTTAGTGCTAAAGTTACTTAGAGTTAATTTTAAAATATATAAACAAAACTCAGCACTTAAAGTCAAAATTTGACACTTCTTACAAAAAAATTACTCTTCAAATTGTCTAAAAAATCCATAGCTGAAACTTAACTGCCAATTAACAAAAAACTTTAAATGTAGAAATTGAAATAAAAAAATCCTGGTTTTTTTTGTTGACTTTAACTTTAGCACTATATAAAATTAATCATAACTCTAGAAATCTTAAATTAAACTTTACAATTTAACTATCATTTTATTTGTTATATTCGTTAGAGAACAATAATATCAAAATAATTTTTGATAAACTATTGTGTGAATTATTAGAAAGTTTTAAATTTTTAATCAAATCAAAAATTTCTAAATAGTTAAAACTAAATACACCATTAGATTTAAAGTATTTGACGAGTAAAATGATAGTTTAATTTTTACAACTGCTTAATAAGTTCGTGAGTTATGACTGGTTTTATGAACAAAACATTAATTACAAACTTGTTTTGTAATATTTGTTTTCAATTTATTTTTAAAAAAATTTTTTTAATTCCGTTTTTTTAATTTTTTTTAAATTTATTTATTTTTCAACCGTCCATGTGTTAAGTTTCACATGGCCCCGTGAACACCGCAATGACTTGGTAAAATCGTGAATATGAAGATATTAATATAAAAACATTGTTAAAAAACATTTATTATAACAGAAAGTAATTTTTATGCCTTTTTGATGTCTTTCTGCACATTAAATGACGTTTTCAGATATAAATTGATATATTTTTATTTCTTTTTTTTATTTTAACCATTTTAAATATTTGGAAATGGATTTGAAATGAACTGCTGGCATTAATCCAAAAGCATTCACTGTTTAAGTAACGTCGCTCCCTGGTGGCATTCGAGTTTAGATGTTCACTTTAAAAACACGAGCGATCAATTCTTACAAAAACGTTTACTTATTCCGTTAAATTAACAAGTCGTTTAAAAAAACCTTTTGTGTTTGGTATGTCTAAATGTTGCATAAATTTGTTAAGTTGTGCCTAAAAATATACAAAGGGATTTGATTTAGATATTATATTTAAACTTATTATATTATATATTATTGTGACCCATTATGTTTCACCAACGGTGAAATATGCAAACATAATGAAATCACCAATACACACACTAAACTAACCACGGTATTCTGCTAGTCGTGTTGAGCATGTCATATGTAGTCTAAGACTAGTGGTATCTTCCACAAATAACGTTAAACCGGGTAAAAAGTCAACGTGTACTGAAAAAAATTACAAAAAGAAATTTTTAGAACTATTATATTGAATCTGGCACTATAGTCGGGGAATCTTCGGTTAGCCAGCTACCACTTCCATTAGGTCTTGCAATTACCGTGGCTTGGATTTGCTTAAGTGCGCTTTTCTTTATGTATCTGGAAGAAGATATGGAATCCTACGGCGACGCCGTTTACTTTATTTTGATATCAGTGACCACTATTGGACTGGGCGATTTACATCCCACCGAATACGAGGTATTGAAATAAAATTAGACAAAAATTTTGCGGTACACGAATCAAATTGCTAGGTATTGTTGTGTGTTTTTTTTAAATTATAGTCTCATGAATCGCTATAACATTTTTTGTCACGTTACGAGCAAAGTCACTTGCCTGATATGATTTATTAAGATAAATTTGAAATCTTGTTTTTGTTGGGGTTGCTTATCCACAGTGCAAGTATAGTTGATCTAAAGGGAGTTTACATATTATTATAAGTTAAATATTTATTTAATTTTCCTAGGAATATTTCATAAAGCATCTTTTGAAGGAAGCTTTATCAACGTAATGCATCAAATGTTTTTGTTTTAAATTTTCTTTAATTTAACATTCGTATTTATTTATTTATTTAATTTAATTATATTCGTGGACCTTATTCAAAATAAAATAGTCGTATCAAAATCATGGGTGGCGCGGAAGCCCCACGGGGCGATTTAGCCCTGCGAAAATGCGCCAACCATAATTAGAGAACGTGGGAAAATTTTGAGATTCATGTTCATCTTCTTCTTCTTATTATTATTATTATCATTATTATTATACTAACGCTTAATTCTTAAAATCGATATTCCTCCTTCGTTACTGATTGATCAAAAATGAACATGGGCTTATTGGAAAGAAGAAAAAATTACGCAACTTTTTTAGGAGCCACTTTTTTTATGTGGGTCCTTGTTATCGATTTATTGATCAAAATAATAAATTGAAAAAATAGACAAATAAAAACTCCCAACCGCACAATAACAGCCTTTTGGCAACATTAAGGATTGTACAGAGCAAACAACGAACAGCCCCTCATAGAAACCGCACAAAAAATCAGAAGACAGGTGCTCGGTTTTAATTGGTGGCGGAAAACGAATCAGTACCCAGCGCTATCTACTTCAACCGCGCGGAAAACGGCGAAAACAACAAAACAAACATTTTAAATCTTTTCTTCGCTGGGAAAGAAATTCATTAGAAATTAATTTTTTTTTAAATTAATAACTTCAATTAGCGGTGGCGCAGGAGCGCCACGGACTATTTAGCCCTGCACTGCTGTCTCACTATTTAATTGCCATTCTTTAATTGTTTAATTGTTTCAAGTGGCTGCAAAATCTAGTACAAGGTAAGCTATTATCAAATCTGTTTAAATGAAATTTTGTATTCAAAAATACAGCAAAAAACATTTATAATACATTTTTTTACAGATAAAAGTGGTAAACTAGCCTTGAAAAATAATCTAGGAATAGAGCAGTAAAAAGGGGCGATTTCTCCCCGGGCGTGAGTTTAGACAGAAAAGATGTGAACTAGTTTGAGATGGACATTATTTACACCATAAGAAATTTCTATTTGATTTGGCCAGCTCCCCACTGAATAAAAATTTCTATCATATAATAATAATTTATTTATACGTTGAACTAATTACACAGCACTGTTGCATTTTTTAGTCTGATGAAATTACAATTGAAAAAACATACAGCAATATTTGACAAGCGCGAAATCGCCACTTTTTTTAAATTTATAGTTGTTTCTTACACATACAAATATAACCTTCTAATTGAAAAAGTGGCGATTTCGCGCTTGTCAAAGATTGCTGTGAGTATGTTTTTTTTCAATTGTAATTTCATCAGACTAAAAAAATGCAACAGTGCTGTGTAATTAGTTCAACATATAAATAAATTATTATTATATGGTAAAAATTTTTATTCAGTGGGCAGCTGGCCAAATCAAATACAAATTTCTTATGGTGTAAAGAATGTCCATCTCAGACTAAAGATAAATTTTATCAGGGTGAAAATAGATGAGTGGTAAAGTAACCACTAGTTTTTTGAGAAAATATCACGTGCAGAAAAAACTAAATAATAATTGGTTACATAACTGCTGAAAACTTTTTTTAAAATTTTTCTCGCTCAGGATTTTATTGTTTATTTCTTCTTGGCGGAGAGCGGTTACGCCCTTAATTTCAGCCAGAAAGACTTTAGCTTTAGTCCACATCTTTTTTGTCTAAATTCACGCCTGGAAAGAAATGGCCCTTTTTTCCTGCTCTATTCCTAGAGTATTTTTCAAGGCTAGTTTTACAAGTATTTAATTGTAATAAATCTTAGTATTTTCTGTTTTTTTATAGTACATTGTTTTGGCATACTTCTTTTTGTTTATTGGTCTGTCTCTTTTCTCAATGTGCATTAACTTAACACAAATAAGGTTGGAAAAAATTACCGAAACCATGATGCAAAGTAAGATTATTTAGAAATTTTTTAATATAAATAAAAAACAATGCTCTCTACGGTGGTGCAGAAGCTTAGGTTACCAAGGGAAGATATAGCTGTTCAATTTATATTTTTTTACTTATTTTTTACTATTTTTATATATATGTCAAAGGCAGATTGAGTTAAGTCAACCTACGCCAGGCAAATCTGCATGTATAATAACTTTTGGGAATTCATGTTAAAGTCTATTGTTATAAAAGTTTTGTTTATGTTTCACATCAAAATTGAATTTTAAATAAAAACGAGAATTTAAACAATCGAGAAATTGCATTTCTGTTATCATTGCCTAATTAACCTCAAATAAAATCAAAAAAAAATTTTTACAGGCATTGCAAAAGAATTTAAAGAGGCGCTAGAAAAACAAGGAGGTCTTTCAGACGATCCAGATCGGATCAAAAAACTTATGAAAGAAAAAGGTGGCTTGTATCGATTCATTATGAGCAAGAACGCCAAAAAGCAGGTTAACGAAGAATTGGTGCGCAAAGCCAAACTAAAAAACGCTTCCACTCAAGTGGAGATCCATATGGTGGACAGACAAGTGAACACATTGTTGTAACCAAAACTTTAACGGTTTTTCTGCGACCAAATGGCTCACAATGATAGTAATATTTAAATGACTGCGACTTTTTAACTTACAACCCTTTTTTAACTTTCCAAGCGAAAATTGTAGACCCACCCAGTAATTAATACTGGTATATTTTTTGAATTAATACTGTAAAATTTACGTCAACCACTTATGACTTTATTTCACTTTTTGTGACTTATTCTTTCGTACTAGTGACTTTACTGATACGATTGGAATGTAAAACGTTTTAAAACTTGTAATAATATTGACGAATATTTTTTAAAGTACTGGTGCTATATATTTGACTAAAGAATAATAACAATATATTAAAAATCAATTTTACCCAATCACTTGTATAAGGATATTGTGACCAATTTATTTTTGGCTTTATTTAGTGCAAGAATATATTTGCTTTACTTTCTTTAATTTATTTGTTTAAAGGCGAGTAATATTATTTTTTTAATTTCAATTGGGTAATTGTTGTGTATTTATAACTACGACAGTCCGAACTTTGTGATTAATAAAAAAATTACAAAATTGTTTTCAAAATACATTGTAAAAACCATTTTTAAAACTTCATTGTTTAAAAAAACTACAAAAATGATCTAATTATAACCTCAGACTAACCCGCATTTCGTCGACCGGTCCTGGATATTTTATTTCTTTTAATACAAATTTAAAAAAGAAAAACAAATTGCTCAAATGACTATGAACGAACATAACAAAATATTGGCTAGGTTTTTGAATGCAAAACAAAAACTCCACATAAGATAAATGATTTTTTCTCCATTTTCTCACTAAACAATTTACAAAAATAATGAAAAATTGTTGAGTATTGGGATAATTTTGGGTTATGCATTCTTGTTTTGGTGTTGTATTAAGCTGTTATGTAACTATAAGGTGATTGTATGTAAGTTTGTATAGCATTGTAAATTTTTGGAGATAACCAAAAACAAACAATGTTGTTTAATACTTTTACTTTATTCTAATATCACTAGTATTTTGAAAAAAAAATAGTGAATGATTAATTTTTTTGTCGTGGAAGGAAATCTTACCCACAAATTAATTATGCTAAGTTTGTTCATGGGATATTCAACGCAGGGCATTAAGCTCAGGCCAATTTGTTTCAAAGTTTCCAGGCCAATTTGTTGATATATATTTTATTCTACTGTATTCAATCGTGACAGGAAATGTTATAAAAGCAAATAAAATAAATTATTGTCATTTTTTTTGTTAAAATTATTACGTAGGATATCTGACTTAATTTTGGCCACCAATTTAGGGTGTTACAAAATTGGCTTATTTTTAAAGCACAAAAGAACTAGCATAAAAGTAACTGGATGAATGTTGAATAAAGTGTTTTTGCAAAAGTTTTATATTTGTGTTATTCTGCATTATCAACATTTTCACAAAAAAAGTGGATTTTTTGTGATTTTCTTAATTTTTGCTTTTTGTTTAAACTGCATCAAATTCAGAACGAAGCACACTATACCTTAAAATAACTTTTATTAAAGGCTCAAAATTGTTAATTTTCATGTTTTGATATTTTCTTCAAAATTACTTTGCAATGCGTTTAACTAATTGCGCATTTTAAGACCGTTAATTTCGGCCACCTAAAATTTAGGTTAAAGAACCTGAAGTTTTTTGCCGTTTTCAAAAATCGTCATACTACCGTATTTTTAAAGAATTTTTTTGCTCGTTTGACTTTTTTTGACGTTTTTTTAGGCCAAAAAAAATTCAACAAAAAGTACATGTTATTAAAACTTGTTTTTTTAAGGTTTTGACATAATTATTTAAAGTCATGCTAATAACTATTAAAGTTTGCAAACGGGAAAAAATTAAAGTTATATGTACCAAGAACAATACCTAAGAATAAATTTTCTACCTTTAAAAATTTTTATTGTTCGATTTGGCAATAATTATAACCAGTTTTTTCTAGGTGGCCGAAGTTAATGGCTCGCGTCTTAATTTTGGCCACTATAAAAAAAGATTTTAAACCTGCACTGATCTTTAAGTGTAAAAGAAATTTTAAAATTTTGCACTGGAATAACAAAAATAGCTATCGTTTTGATTTTTAGATCAAATCTTGGGTCGATTGGAAAAACCAGAAAAAAATTATTCAAGAAAATAAAAGAAGGTGGCCGAAATTAAGACAGTTACCCTAAGCTGTTTACAAAACTGAAAATAAAATGCAGTGTTTAAACCAATTAGTTTAATGAAAATATGTTTAAAAACACAAAAACATATAAATATGTAGTTTGTGCAAAAATAACGTCTTACATCAAAACTTTTTTGTTAAAATCATAACAAATATTATTTATTTTTGGCGTCGTTACTACAGCTAATAAGTTTACAAATCTTCTTCTTGGACAAAAAAAACTTTGTTAATACTTTTTGCTAAAAAATTAACTTTATGGTGTTTATAAAATTTCCGAAAATTTGAACTTAATTTAATCGTTCGATTTAATTGGTTTTGACGAAGGTTTCCGGTTTTTTTTATTCTAGAGCCACTGATAATCCGTTTTTGTCCCACAGAGGTAGGAGTACGAACTTATTTTCAGAAGTTAAAAAAGGCAAATGATTATTGTCGATAAATTATTATGGTTGAATTATATCTCGCTTACGTCGAAAATTAACATGCAGACATGAGGGGACCAACTAAAATTGTACGGTTATGGCGTGTTTTTTTTTTAAACAAACAAGAACGCAGAATTTTTTTATTCCACCTATTTCAAAAATATACAAAAAGTAACCAATTTTAGCTCTTTAAAAATTTGCATTTGGGTTTCAAATTGAGTAATTTGATAAATAATTATTAAAATAGGTGTTTTGATCTTTATTATTAAAGCGTTTTCGCTAAAAATTTTGAACGGTTTTGTTGTTAAATGGTCGATTCAATACAGCAATTATCCAGCTCAGCTAGATTTTCTTTATCTATCTGCCTTTAATCTTTAAATGCCTATCTGCTTATCTGCCTTTAACACAAATATGAAACTATTTATCTGACTTTAATATAAATAAAAAACTCTAATAAAATATAACAGAGTGTGTTTCAAGGTAATACCAAAGGTGGATATCCACCTTTGGTAATACGCAGCTAAAATTAACGAGCGAAAAAATAATCATAAAATGTCTAGAAAAAATTTTTTCGCACTTTTTGTTTTTCACTTTATTTTCCATTTTTTTGTGCTTTTTAGTTTTAAATGTTTATTAAACCAAACAAAGTTTAGCCAATTTTGTGTCGTTTTTTAGATTTTTTTGGAAATTAAAATTTTAATGGTGTTCTAAGAAGACGGCGAGAAGAATGCAGACTAAGAATTTTTATTAAATTAAATTAACAAAAAATTAAAAGTTGATTACATACATATTAAGTCTTCAGAAACATCATGAAACTTATTATAAGGTTAGGTCCATTGGGGTATTGCAGCTTTTAAATTTAAAATAATTAAAAAAGCTTTTAAAAGCTAAGTTTTTAAATATTTTGTTTATTTTAATATAAAACGAAAAAGTTTTTCAGATAGCAATGTTGAAAAGTATGAAATCGTGCGTCGAATTTCCCAAATATGTCATTCTCAATCCTAAAAGTGTACCAGAATTCGTAAAATTCAACAGGCTCTTCGACGATAAAAGGCAATGTCAAAATATTTATTCTAGTTAACAATATAAAATTGCAACAAATCATTTTTTAAACAACAATAAAAAATTGCAACAAACCATTTTTTAGAAAATTCCGATTAAAAAATCATACTCACAGAAATTTTTAACAAGAACGAAATCGCCACTTTTTCAAGTTTATAGTTGTTTCTCACACATACAAAACATAACCTAATTGAAAAAATGGCGATTTTGCGCTTGTCAAAGATTGCTGTGAATATGATTTTTTCAATTGACATTTCATAAGACTAAAAACATCCAACAGTTATGTGGAATTAGTTCAATGTATAAATAAATTATTATCATATGGTAAAAATTTTTACTAAGTGGGCAACCAAATTCTTATATCCTATGGCCACATAATGTTCATCTCAGACTAATAAACATTATTTTCTGTCTAAACATACGGCCGGGGAGAAATCGCCCCTTGATCCTGCTTTATGTTTGAAAGATTTTTCAAAACTAGTAACGAATTTGATTATACTTGGTTTTTTGAAAGCCCATACCATTTAGATATTAGTCTATTACCAAAATAAAATTGTCTAGTGTTAATTCTAGTTTTTTAAACTTTTAATTAAATTGTTAAATTGTAGTAAAAAATAATGAAAATTGTTACAACTAAGGTTGGTTTTATTATAATAACTTTGTAATAATACGCATTTTAAAATAAATTAAAAAATTTAGACGTATTTAAAAACCTAATTTTTGAATAAACTACATTGGGAATTAAGCAAAAGTTTAGTTAGGTATTTTTTAATTAATCAACTCCATTTTTGTCAAACTTGCGGCCATTACACAATGAAATTGTTTAAGAAACCGCAAAAAGAGTTTCCCATGAAACCAAAAAAATCGGAAATTAATAACATATTTATTAGTTTATTTATATTAAAACAAAACCTGTTCCCTTGCCTGTCTTAAATTAATATTCTTGTTCCGTCTTTTTAAATTTCGTAATGAACAAATTTACAACTTGAGTTTCTCTGATCTTGAAAAACGACAATGAAGAAGTTTAATTCGCTGATTTATTGGATATTTATTTTTAAAACAGGTAAAAGTGCTCACTTACTTTATTTGTTAAGTTTTGCTTTTTATTGCTGTTAGCAACAGTTATTTAAAAATTACACTCAAAACTATAAAAAATTTCGCCTATAAAAATTGTTGTTTTTTTTGGCACAAAAAGTTGTCTATTTCCTAAAATTTTACAATTCGAAAGCTTGTAATTGTATTTGCGATTTTTTTTAACATTGTTATGAATTTTTAGTATTTATAAAGTTCCAGGAAACTTGGTTTTTGAACCATTGTTTCAAATAAATTTTAAAAAATATATAATGTCGTGTGATCTTTAATAACAATGATAGAATTTCTATGTTCTTCACCCAAAAAATTTTAAAAAATATATAATGCCGTGTGATCTTTAATAACAATGATAGAATTTCTATGTTCTTCACCCAAAAAACACTAGGTTTATATAGTTTTCCGTGTCATTGTAGTGGTTTAGAAACTAAAATCGACACCCCAATTTGCTATTGTCCGAAACTACAAAAAATTGCAAACTCAAAAAGTTTTCTTTTAATTAATAGAAGCTAGAGCCAGTTTTCAACATTTGCAATATGCAAATAATTTCAGTTTGTGATAATGGCGGATAACAACTAAAACCAGTAATCCTGAGAAGGCTTAAATCTAAACCATATAATCAAAATTAAAACGTGTCACCATTATAAATTAAATATTTAGGTTTAAATCTCCGTTCTAAACACAGAAGCATCACTATAATTAAGCAAACAATATTTACTCAATCTTCAGTTCATCTCGTGATTATAGAAAGCTCTCTCTTACTTGCAACATAAAGTCTGTTCAAAAATGATTAAGACTGAAAAAAATTTTCAAGTGAGCATCTCTCTCTAACGATACAGATAATTCGGGTGATACATATGTCATTGTTTAGTATACGGTCATTGTTAATTTTTGTATAAATCCACCGGACCGTTAGCGAGATATGCTCCCTTGAAAAAATTTTTCAGTCTTTATCATTTTTCTTCTTTTAACAGTCTTTAGTTTTATTTAATGATTTATTGGTGAAAAGGATCGCCGGTCACGCAAAAATTTAAACTCACAAAATATTCATCTACACCTTTATAAATATGAAAATTTAAAGCAGTAGATAGGGAACTTAGAGTTCTTGTTTTTAAATTCATAAATGTAATTCTACACAATGTTGTGTTATGAAGGTTTCGAGTTTGCTACTAACGGTTTAAAAGGTCACAAACTGTATTTAATATCTATAACTATAATTCGTTGAAATTCTTTATTATAAAATTTAGCTTCATGTTGTTTTACCTCGCAGATTTTGAGCAACAGAAATCCTAGAAATGCTCGGAGAAACGCGATTCAACAACAAAAAGAAATCAGAGAACTGGAAGCGGAAATTTTTGAACTCGGTAAATTTACATTGTTCATGCTTTTAGTTGGAAGCTTTTGTGAAAAATTATTTTTATTTTCCTAAACTTATGTTTCTTTTTGATACAAATTTATTTTTAAATACAAATTTATGTTTATTTTCTCAAATTTAAAAGTTTTTTGTTTTCAAAAATTTTTCCACATTAAACTTGAATACATGAACACCAAACTGATTTTATTCTATGATTTGTTGGATATCAGTAAATATTAAAAATATAACTGGAAAAACAAATCAAATAGCTTAACTAACTGTATTTTTAAAAATTTCTAATTATAAAGTTTATTAAAATGTTTACATTTAGGCTAACTTATAACAATATATTATTTAAAAAAATATAACATACAAACTTTTGTTTTTAGTCTTCATTTCGCTAAATCAATTGATACATATTTTTTATTTATGTAATAGAATGCATAATAATAATGTGGAATTTTATATTTTCTAGAGTCTTTATGTGGTGGAGATAACTGTGCTGATAAAATTGAAAGAGAACAACTCGTTGCTGACAAATGTCGAACTGTGATTTGCGACTTTGAGAGCGGTAAAAATTTTTTGATTAAAATCTAATAAAAGATAATTTTTGAGAAAAAAAGTATATAACGCCTTTTTATTTGATTTTTTTTAATTCAACAAATAGCTTATGGTAGAATTTAAAAAAAAACTAAATACATGGGTTTTGTGTCTAAAAAATTGAACTGCCGAAAGTATATAAAGATAAAAATCTAACGAAAAATGATTATATCTCACTCCTTGTCCTAATGCTATGTTACTGAGACGAAATTCGCCTGAACTGGAGGTGCACCGATAAAATTACCTTCTAATTAACCTTTTTTCGTGATTGCGCTTTTCGCAGTTGCGACGATAAAAAATGTTTTTGTAAATGTATTATTTCCCGTTATTTTCGGGAATTTTTACAAAAACACTTTTCACCGGGGAAAAGGCAATAACGGGAACGGGTTAAGTGATACTGAGTTTCGAAAGCTTTTTTAAAATCGGTGGCCATGACGGACAGATAAAATTGGATATGATCCCGATTGAAGTCATTACTAGTGATGTTCCCAGGAGTTCCGAGCTGCGGAGCTCCACTTTTAGGAGTCCGGAGCAACCCCCGGAGCTCCGGACCTCCAGAGCTCAGGAGCTTTGTCCTATTTTTATACTAATTTCATAAATAATTAGAAAGTGATGGCATATATTATTTTGTCAAAATTTTTTTGTGAACTAAATTTTTTTCCAAAACTTATTTAAAAAAATAAAAAAGTCCTCAAAATGTAGCTAGAGTAGTTTAAAATGTAATGCAAGCTTAAATAAGCTTTAAATCGCTCATTTAAGAGGCGGAATTCCTCCGCTTTAAATGGCCGGAGCTCCGGAGAACGATATTTGAGCGTAGAAATATCACTAGTCATTACACGGTTGAGCTAACCTAAAACACGTGTGAAATCAGTGCATATATTGAGCACTTAAAAGTTCTTCCGCTTAATTTGAAGTGAGCTCCAGTTAAGACGTACTCTAATTAAGGCACCAAAAACAATATTATAACTTAAAGACATAGTCCATTCTGATATGGGTATTTCGAACCGTATATAAAGAATTCGGAGACGTGAAAAAAATCTGAGAACAACGCGGATTCATGAGAAACTTCAAATCCCGGCTAAAACTAGCAATATTTGGTTGGCACATTTGTTTTTAGGATTTAATTTACGATAAATTAGACTCTTCGTTTCCGAAATAAGACGTAAAAAAATCAAAAAATATATTATAAATATTTACTGAGCTTTGACTAAATAAAAAGGATTCTTTTAGCATCTTAGTATCCTGACTCCCAGCACGAAGTTTTCCATTTTGGTTTTTAAGTTTTTTTGTTTTTACGACTATAAAGTGTTAAATCTAAAGCAATCTTTTCATCTTTAGGTCATTTGTGCAAATGGGACACCAGCGGCAGGCCAGCCGTCCCTCAAAACTTGCTGATCGTACCCAGGCCTAAGCCTCAACCTCTGCCCAGCTTCCCACTACCTCCGGATCCTGACGTGATTGGAAATGTGGACGACGTGTTAGGCATAGGCCCTGCTGGAAGTTAGATTTTTATACTAAGAATTACAGCAGTATTTAAATGTAGATAGAACACCTAAAGATTTGCAGGGATCTTTTCGTAAGGCAAGAATTTAAAATTTTATAAAAAATTTTCTCTCGAGAAGTCAAAACTAAAAATATTTCTAAAAACAGTCCTAGAAATTATATAAAACTGCAAACAAATTGTTTTACATGACCATCTGAACTTTTAATCTTATAAGTTAAAATTGATTCTCTGTTTAACCTACTAACTTAAACTATTTTTTATTTAAAATTGTTTTAAATAATATGAATGTGGACTTTTGATTATTCGATAAAAATTGATTTTATTGAATCAGCCAAAATATTTTAACAACCAAAAAAATGCCGACTATTGTGAAATGTAAACTACTCTTGACTAGCTTTCCTGGATAAACTTTGTAAGTAAGCTTCAATAAATGAGCTCAAAAGCTTTGCCTTATATTTCTTATTTGTCTTAACTTTCTGACTAATTAAAATTAAGTTGTAATTTTTTAGATAATATTTTAAAATTATTTTTCAACCTAAGTTTTTTACAAAACTTATTTAAGGACGGAGTTTTTTAGGGTTATGTTAAAGGTACCTATATGGAAAACTAGGGTTTTACCCACTACGTTAAACCTCCCACTACGTTAAAAATTACTACGTTAAATACTAAGATGAGTTCAACCAGAACAACCAAGAAGGAAGATCAAATCGCCAGGCTAGAAGCGGAGAATGCGGCTCTGCAGCAGAAGTTGGTGGATGTGAAGAAGAGGCTCGTCCATATGGAGGAGGCATGGGCTTCTGGTGTTGATGTGGAGCTGGTGTCTACGGTGTGTGAAAATGTCTTCAATCGTTTGCTACCTATGATGGACAGTTATTTCAAGCGCATGGAGGTCCAAAAAAAACATGATACAATGCTGGTTGTTTCTGGCCTTCCAGAGAATGATAACAGGGAAAAGGAAAAGGAAAACGTGGCTTAAAAACTCTTGATAGTAGTGATACGGGTAAAGTTATTCACCCAATTAGAATTTTTTGTATTGGAAGAGCTAGCGACCGCCCCAGGCTGCTGAAAATTAGTTTAATTAATAAACATATTTGTAATAAATTAGTTCATTCAGGCGGTCGCATAAGGGATTCCACCAAATATGACAAAGTTTACCTACTAGCTAAAAGATTCCTGTCCATTTCATCAGCATGGGCGCAGACATGCCATAAAGAAGACTTTACTTTCATAATTTCAACTTTTGGCCCTCTTTTTTGTTTGCTTAACGGACTATCTTTCTCTCCTTCTCCCTTTCAAGGCGAACTCTTGCCGTTGGCCCTTTCGCTATTCATTAATAACGTTATGCCGCTGTCCGAGAATTCCTCTTCAACAATCGTTGACGCGACCGACACTGAACACTGCGTAAAATGTGACAAACCGTCGGGAGAATTGAACTCTTCATGTGTTCAATGCTATAATTGTGACGACCTTTTGGACTTTCGATGTCTTGGACTCGTTAATTTTAAGCCCAGCGGCTCTACAAAGCAGCTCTTGGAACTCCCAGACAACAGTTTCGTTTTTACTGTTTGAAACCATCCTGCGCGCAGCCGCATATTACGAGATCTTCTCCAAGACGATTTTCAACTACTTCGGAGCAACAGCTTTCCATACAAGACCTGTCGGATGAATTGGCTCACATTAGTTTGGCTATAAACCAAATAAAAGCTAATTTCAACCGCGATATACCACTTATTATGGAAAAGCTCAATTCACTTACTTCTGCTTTACAAGCTGCAAAAATGGACGCGGAATCTCCTTCACGATCTTATGCCGACGCGGCAAGAAAGGCATCGCGCCAAGTAAAGCCCCGGTTTATTACCAACTAAAGGAGATTCTTGCTGAACAACAGAAGAAAACACAGGTTGTACTTTCGAAATTCGAGGAGCGACCGCAGGAAAAGCTTCTAGATCTTTTTCAAAATCTGAAACAGCTGTTTAGAGATGCTGGCTTGGATGATATTTGGTCTCATGTCGCAGGAGCTGAACGCCTCGGTAAACAGCGTCCAGTCCATTTTAACCGCTTGGTTAAAATTTCGATGTTCAACCACGACGGACAAGGCGGCCTGCATGCGAGATCTTTGCTTCGGCGGTGGGAAGAGAGCGCCAGAGGTCCAGAATTTCAGCTCTTGAAGTTGAGAGCCTCTGTTCCTTTCGATGAGCGTAAAAGATCTGAAAGATTTTGAAATCTTTGAATTGAGGCCTTTCAAAAAAACAAAAATTTAACAAATAAATTGACAGCTAATTTGTTTTATGTAATAAATAGAAACATTAATGAAAAAGTCGCCTTATATTAAATATGAATTTTTCAATGTTTTTTGGACTTAAAACTTGATATTTGATTTTAAAAAGCCGTTAATATGGCGGTATGTTTTGCTTTATACGAAAATAATGATAAACTACGAAATTTAATGCGCAATGCGATAACTTATTTTGACAAAAATTTTTCATGGTTACTGTGACGCTTGCGTTATACTTTTTTTGTATCGTTTTGACGACGTGTGACTTAACTAATACTGTCGTATTTATAGCTGGTTAACTCATGTAAAAAGTTAATCCACTTTGAGAGAAATTTATGTGAATTAAGTTTTATTAATGGTTAAAAAACGCAAACTAAAGATTTTACACGTATTGTTTTTCGGTTTTGTTTTTCTGAAAATTTCACAAAATCTGTTATTAATTTACAAAATTTTCACAAAATTTTTAGTTAGACTTGATTTAACCCCTTTTTTGGAAATTAGCTTTATTTGGACTTTTGTTTTGTGCTTGATTTTTCTGGATTGATGGTTTATTTTTAAACAACAAAACCACACCATTGTAAATGGTTTTTCCACTCTCTTAATTTTGTTTGCGAAAAGTCATGTACAAATAAATCAGTGTTGGTAAAAATTACAATGTTGTTTGTAAACTTTTACGAAAAACACTTTTGTTTATAAAGCCTCTTTTTTTCATATATTCAAGTTGTCGGTTTGGCCCAGTGGTTAGAGTCTGGGACTTGCATGCAAAGGTCTAAGGTTCGATTCCCTCTGCAGACAATTGTTTTTAATTTTTCCAGAATAGTTTGTAAAATTTACAAACAAGTTTCTTGTCCCATTAGAAAGTCACGTTTTTGTAAAATATGCAAATGTTTTAGTGAAAAAAGTGCAAACAAGGTTAAGAGAGCAGGTTCCATACAATTTTACGAGGTTACCCAGACTAGTCTTTTCTCGTATTAAATTTTTGGAGTGATTGTAGCTTCTTAGTATTCCATATAAAAAGACTTTTTTCTGTTTCGATTTTTAAAAATTTCCGTCTATTGAAACATTGTATCCCGCAGCGCTCACACGTCACCCAAGATTTATTTCATTTTATTTTTTTAAATATTTTTATTGTTGCCATATGGCTGCTAAGTAGTGGTAAGATATTTTTTCGCTCTTCCCGTTGAAAATTAGTAATTTTTATAAAAAGGTAAGGAATTATAATTTAAACCAAAAAAATAACCACAAGAGAATGTGTATTACTAAATGAAGTTACTTAATATGTAATTCAGTAAGGAAAAAAAGTGTTACACAAGTACCCCAGTACCTAATGCGTAACTTAGAAAAAAACTGGTCGTTTTTCATATGAACAGAGGTTTAACTACGGGCAATAGAGCATATACGAGAATAAAATTCAGGTGAGGGGGCAATTTAGCATCTACGTGCAAAAAATCAGCTCCAAATATTTACCACAGGAAAAAATTTTTGAGGGACCCCAAAAAAAAAAAAAAAAAAAAAAACAAAAAAAATTTAAGCAAATTAAGTTTATTAGTATGAAATTCAGGTATGTTTAGCAAAAGTTTTTAGGTTTTTAATATCAAAAAATATGGGTAATATTTTAGTTATGTAAAGTGTTTAGATTTTTAATTGGCTAAAAAACTATTAAAGGTTTTGTGATTTTCGATGACGCCATCAACAACGGCTAACCGCGCAGTGACTTAACTCATTTAATATAAGGGAAAGAGCGCTCCGCGCTCTTCCCTGATAAGATAAACCAATCAAAAGAAAACCAAATTTTAAAATCTAAAAATAAAAATGCACTCTTTCAATATGTGAAAAACTTGGGCAAAAATACCAGTGGAATAGCTCCACTTTTAGACAAAAATAATGTTTTAACTGATGATTCGAGTAAAAAATGTGAAATTCTAAACTCAGCTTTAGTGATAATTTTACGACTGATAATGGAAAAAATCCAAAACTTCCTAAGCAAACCGAAAGTAAACTATCCAATATAAAATTTACAAAAGAAATCGTATTAAAAGCTTTAAAGAAACAAAAAAACAAAAAAAAGTAAAACTCCTGACGGATTGCCGGCTATAATTTTCCGAAAATTGGCTCATAGTTTGGCGGAACCTTTAATGACAGTTTTTAAAGTTTCTTTTCGAATGCATGCGCTTCCACCAACCTGGTTAACAGCAATAGTTATTCCAGTTTATAAAAAAGGCTGCCCCAGTGATTCTCTAAACTAACGACCAATTTCCTTAACATGTATAGTCTGCAAAATTATGGAAACTTGCATTTATGATTAAATGTTTAATTTTTTGAGAAGTAATAATTTAATTACAAAAGCTCAACATAGATTTTTGCGTAAAAAATCAACGTGTTCTCAGTTATTGGAATCTTTTGATGACTGGTACAACGCTATTGAAGAAATCTTATAATTGACACTGTTTACATTGATTTTAGTAAAGCTTTTGATACGGTTTCACACAATAATTTACTTTCTAAACTTTCTTCTTATGGTATTAGTGGCGATTTGTTTTCCT
>JASAMX010011876.1:0-10177 GCA_030248175.1 Microlaimidae sp. YZB2_3
TCATTTTGTGGAGCCTGTCAAGAAACATGCAATTTTTTAAACAAAAATAGATGAATTTTTATAATTTATTTAAAAAAAAACTTAACATAAAATAGACGTAAATGAATGAGACGTTCCTATATTCAAGTCAACTTAAATGGATTTTCGTACATTCTGCATAGTGGTAGAAAAGAAAGTATATGACTTTCTAGTTAACAAAGACAATATCACAAAAATAAACAAAGGATTTATTACTTTGCAGTAAGTTTCAGTAATTTTTTTTGATTGGGCCAAACCAGACTAAAAATCAAAACAAATAAATAATAAATGGAAAACTATGCTATTGCTTTTTACAGTAATACGCGGCAAAAATTTACAAGCGCAAAAAATTTAAGTTTAGTAATAAATTATCAGTCAAATCCATAAATGGATTTACGGTACCCAGGATCCTAAAAACGGACTTCGTGTAGAATTTCGCCTTCCTAACAACTTTGGTCCCAGTTCTCTAATTGATGCCGTCCAAATTATAAATCAGTTTCAAATCACTCTTGGCCCTTTTTAAGAGATGCGAAACAAACCCTTTTAAGGCCAGTTAATGCATTCTTCGTCAGATTTTATTGAAAAAAATTTTTTGGGCAAAATAGACCACTCGCATCGGACACCTGGATTGTGTTAAAGATAATGTTTAATCATGGTTGAATAAGTGATATAAAATATTCATCCGAGTAACAAAACTGATCCAGAAATGTTCTATCAACACGAATGGATCCAATTTTACCCGATCTAAAATTTTATGATTATGACAATGAAAATTTTGAGAGCTCATTAAATTTGCTGTATATGAGATGTTCATTTTTAAATCCTTTTTCGAAATTAACATTGAAAAACAGGGGCCTATTTCATAAAGACATTTGTAAATTTTCATTTTACAAGTCTCCGCCTATTTTTTTTGTAAATTACATGATAGAGGATATAAGACACTGCGTATATTGATCGGTCAGCGGAGATGAAATGACGTGGCTACGACCAATCAGCGCAGAGTAGTGCGCGGAGATGCTCCCCCTGGATTACAAGTCGAAAAACCTTTATCGTGTTTTTTACAAAAAATAGGCGGAGATTTGTAAAATAAGAATTTACAACGGTTTTTATGAAATAGGCCCCAGCAATTAAACTTTGTTCAAAAATGACTGAAATGAAAAAAATTGCAGGTTGGAATATCGTCGTTACTACGGAAAAATGATCCACTCTCATTATAAACTACATGTGAATGTGACTCATTCTGTATTTAATGGGGTCCTGTTTTAAATTTAAAATGAGTCACAGGAACACATATTTTATACGAACTGTGGCTTATTTTTCCGTAGTAACGACGATATTCTCGCTAACGGTACGGTTGATTTATGCAAACGTTATTAATGTATGCAGTTTAATGTTAGGTAAAGGTATACACTGACAAATATAATTGTTTAAACCAAGCGTACCTTTAGCGTGAGATGCTCACCTAAAAATGTTCTCTAGTCTTAATTGTTTTGTGAACAGTCTTTAATTTCGAATAATGAGAAAAGAATTCGGTTTCTGGTTTTGCGAGTGATTTATACTTCGACTGCTAAAGCGGTAATTTAATTTTTCAATTGTTCACAAATTCAATTTATTATACAAGCCTTTGTAAAAGCCCCCGCTGTAACGGCTATCTTAAATAAATCCGCGAAATGTTTTACTAGTTCTGAATTTTGCCGTACTAGTCGTTATTTTCAAGTAAAAATAATTTTAACTTTTTTTATTTATTAAGGAAAAAGGATGACTACAAAACTAAGGACTAATAATTTAAACGATTTATCTTCTATTTGCACTCTATTAATTTAATTGCATATCGTCTGGGGGACTTGAACCTGTAGCGTGTTGTATTCTTCTCTTGTCATGAGTTTTAATTGCAATCTGTTAGTGCAAAAATGATATGGACTACAAAAAATATGAGTAGCATATTTCACTAAAAGAATGACGAAAATGCTCTCCCAAAAATTTTTACAGTCCACATCATTTTTGTACAGACTATAGTATCATCCTTATTATAGTACTTTTTTTGTATAGTATTGTATCTATTTATACTAATTTTTGAGAATATTTTCTGTTTTTTAAGGTTTTTAAAGTTGGGTCGAATATATGTTTTAAATTTTTTTTGTACACATTATGTTAATTTCCGTTGGTTTGACTAAAAAATGAGTTCAAATCATAAAAACCAAACAAAAAAAGTATTAAGCTAAACTGGTAATCACAGTGATTTAGGAGAAATAATATTTATAACTAAAATCTGGAAAACGGTTAAAACCAAATATATAATTTCGTTCGGCCAATTGAAAACAAATGGGAACCAAACGAGGTATTACAATGTATACTAATATTTTTTCTCGCTTTATTATTCTTACAATGAAAGAAGATTTTTCTAAGATAAGCAATACAATAACATCCGTTTGTTAATCAAATACGGTAAACAATAGATTTTTAAGCATGTAAAATGTAAAAAATAAAAAAATGTAAAAAATTTTTAAGCATGTAAAAAATAAAAAAAAACAACAATTTAGACTATAAAAAAAACTTAAACAAAGAACATGGTTTGAAAAAATATTGATTTCAAGAAGATTACCTAGTTTGTTATAGAGTGCATACGTTTTATCAATTTAAAAAAAAACGTGGGTTTAAAAGGTTTATATTTAAGACTTGTATAATGTTGCATTTTTGTATAATAAAAGTAAGTTAGTTTTATTTGTCCTTTACTACATAAGCCAAGAAAAACATGGAAATAATGCCGCCATGGTGATTGATTAAACAGTATAATTAATGCTTTTAGATTTGTTTAAGCCGCAAAAGTTTTAATTTATATTTAATTCGACTTATTAATTGTATGGTGTATGATTATATAGCCCCACTGGTAGAAGGCAGGTTAGATCTAATAAAAAATTTCCTAAAAAAATCCTCATTAGTTTTAATGAACTGATTTTAGTATTAGTCTTAATTCTTTTTGGGTCTCATTTCCAATTAGCTGATTGTTTAAACGAAAAGAAGTTTTATTTTCGCGGAGATAAAATAGCGTTTTATTTTGGTACTTAGAGCCACAAGCTTTAGAGTCTTTAGAGCTTAGAGTCGTCAAAAAAATTTTTAGGAACTCGGAGCCTTTGAAAAAAATAGTTTGGCTTAAATTTAGGTTTTGTTTAGGCTTAGATAAACATTTTAGCGATTTTTACTTTAGGCTGCAAACTCTCCACTAACGGCTCAATGTTTCCAATTTACGGTTCCAATTTCTCTATTTTCGGCTCCAACTTCCAGCTTCAAGTTCTCTCGGCTTCATAGACCCTAAATTTTTATTTAAAATGCAAACCGAAGGTGGCTGGTTTATGTGTTTAGTGAATAAAAATTGGAAGGCGATAAAATAACCAATCAAAACACAGCAATAAAGCATCAACCAATCAAAACACAACAATTTTGCGTCAACCAATCAAAACACAGCAATTTGGCGTCACTTATAACCAATCAAAACACAGCAATTTAGCGTC
Organism: Microlaimidae sp. YZB2_3; assembly: GCA_030248175.1. Classification (NCBI taxonomy): domain Eukaryota; kingdom Metazoa; phylum Nematoda; class Chromadorea; order Desmodorida; family Microlaimidae; species Microlaimidae sp. YZB2_3. The sequence continues at coordinate 3,528 of JASAMX010011876.1, forward strand.
AACCAATCAAAACACAGCAATTTAGCGTCACTTATAACCAATCAAAACACGGCAATTTAGCGTCAACCAATCAAAACACAGCAATTTAGCGTCAGTTATAACCAATCAAAACACTGCAATTTAGCGTCAACCAATCAAAACACAGCAATTTAGCGTCAACCAATAAAAACACAGCAATTTAGCGTCATCCAATCAAAACACAGCAATTTAGCGTCAACCAATCAAAACACAGCAATTTAGCGTCAACCAATCAAAACACAGCAATTTAGCGTCACTTATAACCAATCAAAACACAGCAATTTGGCGTCAACCAATCAAAACACAGCAATTTAGCGTCAACCAATCAAAACACAGCAATTTAGCGTCAACCAATCAAAACACAGCAATTTAGCGTCAACCAATCAAAACACAACAATTTAGCGTCACTTATAACCAATCAAAATACTGCAATTTAGCCTCAACCAATCAAAACACAGCAATTTATCGTCAACCAATCAAAACACAGCAATTTAGCGTCAACCAATCAAAACACAACAATTTAATGTCACTTATAACCAATCAAAACACGGCACTTTAGCGTCAACCAATCAAAACACAGCAATTTAGCGTCACTTATAACCAATCAAAACACAGCAATTTAGCATAAACCAATCAAAACACAGCAATTTAGCGTCAACCAATCAAATAAGAGCGCGCTTTTAATAAGCCCTTGATTTGCTAATTAGGGCACTGTTTCTGAAAGGGGGGCCTTTATTGTAATAGCCCTAATAAGAGCGCGCTCTTGTTAGCACACCATTGCCCTAATAAGGGCGCGCCCTTATTAGCGCACTTATCGATTTTCAAAAAAAGGATTATATATAAGTCTGTTTTATGCGACTTTTATCGTAGCTGCGATGGCTCCGTGGTAGTGATTCGGCCTACCATTGAGCAAGTAACGGGTTCGATTCCCGCGGACATTAGATTTTTTAAATTTTTTTCTTTACAAAAAATTGTCAATCCTATTTTTTGTTTTATTATTTTTCTTTTAATTTAACATAAGTAGCCCACCAAAAAAATAGTCGTTTGTTTTTGTTATTGTGTTTTGGAAATTATACTTATCGCATTTGGTACACCATAACAATAGAAAACTAAACTAAAAAATTTTTAAATGTTAATCCTGATAAAAATTGAGCTAAATAATAATGACACATTTAAAACTAATTCGCTTAAGCCCGGTTCACACTGAGGTGGCAATGCCACCGCGAGGTGGCATTGCCACCGCTGTTGTGTCCAACGTTAAACATATGACGTGTTCACACTGAGGTGGCAATGCCACCTTGCGGTGGCAATGCCACCGCGAGGTGGGAATGCCACCGCTTGGTGGCAATACCACCGCTGTTGTGTTCGATCCACAACTCCGTCATCGGTGGCAGCTCTCTCAAGAAAAAAACGCATGGGAACGCGCGCATTGTTAAAAAAATCAATGAAAATATTACGGTTTTTACATAAACGCTTTCATTGTATAAGCAAAACCGGCAAACAATATTGCGGTGTAAATAGAAAAACGCGTAAAAACGCGTAAATTGCATAAATGAAAAAATTATATAGCAAAAACGCTGTTTAGCAAAACAAACAAAAACAAATGATCTTTTATGAAAAAAGTTTTTTTAGTTTTTACGAATTTTAAACACACGTACATACATAGAATGGAAAGTGCTTGAATATGAATTTGCAATTTTTTATGCATTAATAAAAGATTTGCAAATTTTTCTGCTGCACAGTTTCAAATATAATTTATTGCGCGGCTTTAGGTTAAAAGGGTAAACAATCTAAAAACAGGATTATTAAAAAAATCTAAAAACAAAATCGTTTACCTGTATTAATTAAAAAAAAAAACTTTTAAGTTCGTTAATGTTTCTTCGACCACCTTTTAGAAATAAAAATACGGCTACTGATTCGGATGAACTTCTGATCAAGTCCGGAACCGCCAGGAACTTTATTACAAGCGAGAAAAAACATACATGGACAGAATTAACCAGACAAACAGCTGGGAAATAATGAAAAAGAGTAAAAAGTAAAAAAAAGAGTAAAAAAGTAAACAAAATTTTTAGCTCTACACGCGAACAAAATGCTCTTTAGCGGTGGCATTGCCACCCCAGTGTGAACCTAGCGGTGGCAATGCCACCGGTGGCATTCCCACCGGTGGCATTGCCACCTCAGTGTGAACCGGGCTTTAGTGTTAGTTTTGTGAAAATGAATAAATACTTACTTGATACTTGCTTTTTAATGATGAGATTTACTAGTATATTAAATAAAATGCGAATAGTCTAATTTTAAAGAGAAAAAATATAAACGAGCACGGAACAGTTGTTTTTTTTAAAGAAAATTGGTTTTACTACGAGGGTCCTAATTATTTAGGGTCATACTATAATTTTCAGCAAAATAAACTTTTCGCACCTTTTCGTTTAAACAAAAAAAAATAAATTGGAATGCTAAACTACTTAATTGATGGTGTACCAAATGCAAGTATAAATTCCAAAAAGCAATAACAAAAATAAACGACGATTTTTTTGGTGGGCTACTCATGTTAAATTAAAAGAAAAATAATAAAACAAAAAATAAGATTGATAATTTTTTGTAAAGAAAAAAAAAACAAAAAAAATCTACCGTCTGCGTGTTTCGAACATGTCACTTGCTCAGTGGTAGGCCGAATCACTACCACTGAGCCCTAATAAGAGCGCGCTTTTATTAGGGCGCGCCCTAATAAGAGATATTACACGCCCTAATAAAGTCCCCCCTTTCAGAAGCAGGGTTCTAATTAGCACATCCGAGTGCCCTAATAAAAACGCGCTCTTATTAGGGCGCCCCTAATAAGAGCAGTGAATGTGTTCAAAAAATAAATGAAGTCACAGATTTTTCCTTTATGTTATATATTTTTGATATAATTTTATCTTCCGAATTATCCGTACCTGAGCGAAATATGCTCACCTCAAAACTTTTCCTTGTTTCAATCGATTTTTTTAACAGACTTCAGTTTTATGGCTATCTTTGTTTCTTTTTTCCAATTAGTCACATGGTGAAACGAAGAGAAGCGCTTTTGACATTTGAGATTAAAACCTCACGTATAGCTGCTTTTATTATAGTTCGTGTGTGTAAATTGGAATGTAAACGACGCAGAAACTCGACTAACGCAATCTACCGTGTCGAACATATCTCACATACAGCAAAACGACACCTCTGATACACCCATATAGAGCCGAGGTGAAAATTACGCTGTAAGAATACTGAGATAATGCTAGATATTTCGTAACGAAACGCTGGATAATTGATACCAAAATGCTGGACGCTGAGAAACAAACCGTCTCCCCGGAGTCGGTGGATTTACAGGAGAAACCGACCCGGATTCCTACCGACGAACTGCTCCGACCCTACTCTTTCCAAAGCTCCAATTCCAATACACCGATCATACAGTCTCACGAGGAGGCCAATTTACTTCAAACCGAGCACGAAAGGAAGGTAAAAATTTTATTATTAAAATTAATAAAAAAAATATCTGAAATTTTTTTAAAAAACTTCACTGGATATTTTTTGAAAAATATAATTTTTGAAAAATTTTTAAAAGTTTTTTTTTAAATATTTGGTTTTGAATTTTTTCAAAAAGCTTAGAAAAACGAGGATTTTTTTAATGTAAGGCTACTATATAATTTTTTTCTAGGGTGGCGCGGGAGCGCTATTTGTTCTGTCCAAACATACACCTGGGGGAAACTTCCTGCCCTTTTCGCCGCTCTATGATTAGAGCATTTTTGATAGTTAGTATCAAATTTTGAACGAGAAATAATTACAATGGTGGGTGAGGGATCGAAAAATTAAGAGAAAACCATATTAGTTCAATATTAAAAACAAAACATTAGCAACAAGCCTTTCTGAAGCCATTGGTTTTGAAAGGAGTAACATTAAGGAAATAGATTGTTCATTCTATAATTATTTAGCTTTGTCAAAGACCAATTTTTTTTAATTTTTGCCAAATTTATTATTAGGTAATCTAGGAATATACTTATTTTATTTTTATTAGTATATGTTGGCGTTTTTATCACTTTACAAATTGCCGGAAAGTTTTAACACTTTTCACAAAACTTCTGCGTCGTGTTTTGTGTATTGTGCATAACCTTATATTTTGTTAAACACGTTCCCGTGAAGGCCTTTTCCCCCGATACAACCATGAAACCTTCGTACGACAAAGGTAAAACCTTCGTCTCACGGTGGTTGTATTTTCGTATGACAAATGTCGTACGTAAACCTTTCCGCGGTAAGCTCTTCGCATGACCTAAAAATAAACCCAACGTGGCTGCAACAGTTCTTCGTTGGACTGAAAAATGCCCCCCATTAAGTAACCACTCAAATCACGAGAATCTGACGTCACTCGTATCAGCCAATCAGAATTCAGAAAATGAAAGATTTAAAGTAGAAATCAACTTCAGATGGTAGTTTAGGAATAATTCTTATTTTGTGACATAAAAAAGAAAATAGTTGTTTAATGAACATGTGAACACACGGTTGCAGCTACGTTTGGTTTGCCTTTAGATCATACTTTCGTCATAAATAATTTTTTGTGCGAGAATAGGGCCCAGTAAGCGAGCGAATCGAAATGGTTAAAGCTGTACGGTAGCAATATGCAAATTTTTACAACATGAAATATCCTACGTAATACATTGTATCCGTGACAAAAATCTGCATATTGCCACCGTACCGCTTGAATTATTTTAATTTGCTCGCTCACTGGGCACTACTTGCGCAAAAAAATATGTATGACGCAAGTACGACATAGGTCACACGAAGGTTTCACGGTTGTAACCGAGGAAAAGGCAATCACGGGAACGGTTTAAGAAGTGGCACACGGGGCGCGGCTACGTGTGAACAGGGAAGATTAGTCAAATAGGGTTGCTATTAAGTAAATTTATTTTAATTTAATTTAATGGTAAATAAAATCCCAATAGTTTTTATCTCTGTATATAGATATTTTTGTGAGTTAAATTACAATATAAATGTATTTTTCTGTAAAATCCTGAGAATATAAAGATTTTTCCCATTTATTAATTTTATTAATTTATAAATTAATCTCGCTGCTTTAGCAATTCTATTCTCGAAATAAAATTTAATTATTTGCCATAGAACATTCTGAAACAGAGTTGATTTGTAACAGTATAATGCGGTTCCTTTACTTTTATGCAAATTTAATTTAGAAAATCCTTAAAACCGGATTTTTCGAACAGATATTTAATTTTTGGAGATGTTCTTTCTTTTAACTTAATAAATTTAAGAGCAAAACACAAAACGATTGACTACAAAGTTTGAAGGGTATCTTTTTGTCGTTCTTTTTTTTATTCAATGCTATTTTTATCCATTCATAGTTTTATAAACTAATCAAACCTTCTTTTGAATTTATAAATAAAGATAGTAAATAAAAAAATGACCTACAACTCATATTTTTATTCCTACCAAAATGCCAAAGACACCGAATATTTTAGAATTTCCTCGGAAGAGAATTCCTTGGTAAAGTTTATCATAAAATTTAATTTTAGTTACATACAGTTTATGTAGTAAAAATATGTAATTATAAATCAGAAATTAGATTAAAAAGCGGACCTTCCAAATAAATCCAACCTGTTAATATGAGATGCATTTTGATGAAAATTAAAAACAAACCAAGAAAGCTAAAAGCTTAATTTTAAAATTTAGTTATTTTCCGACCAATTTATATAATTAAGATTTTCGGATAATTATTACCTAAGAAGATACTGTGTAAGCGCGTATGTTTATTTTTTCCATACTTATATAAAAGTTTTGTTATTTATTTTAACTGCAGGCAGATGAAAAAGATTCTTTTCATAATGAAACTCCCACACATATAAAATACCATCCATTAAAACTGAAACCATATTATAAGGTATAATTCGCCTAATTATTTAATATTTGCGACTACTATAATGAAATTTAAAACAAAATTTAAAACTTAAGGTCTTCTTATTAAACCTTTTTCTGCAATATATTATTTAATAACAACCCAACTGATTTAGAATAGAATACCCATTATAAAAAGTTTGTTACAAATATTTTTTTCACATTATACATATAAACTATTAAAACTTATACAAAAGCTACCATCGATAAATCACTATTAAACAAGATAATGATAATTCAAGGAATTATTAAAATGTTGATAGATTAAACAAATATACAGTAACATATCTGGCGTGCCAGTTTTAATATAGGGATTTTTAGAGAGCAGAAAGCAAATAAAAAGCAGACTTAAAAAATTGGTAAATTAAGAAAACATAACGTTTTATGCAGCCGTTAAACGGGACAAGAAGCGTTTTCACGTTTAGTTATTTCATTGCAATTAATTTTAGTGGATACAAAATCAACACGCTCGGAAAATTCCATGGCGTGGCATCGCTTTGGCCGTGGTTCTCCTTCTCTTCGGTTTGACTTTCTTTAGCTTCGGAGCTCTTCTACTCGCCAAAATACTTCGGTTTCAAGTAAGACATTTTATGCGTTTGTCACGACAACATAACGAGTCAAACCCGGGACAAAAATCAACCAAATGTGATATTTCCGACGAATAAAACTGCGTCGGAAATATTGTTTTACTCTATGTGTTGTAAAAACGGCAT
>JASAMX010011884.1:0-19867 GCA_030248175.1 Microlaimidae sp. YZB2_3
GTGGTTCCAGTGTGTCGTGTGGGATTTTTATTGAAGATATTTAATTGTGAATTTTAAGCTTAATGTTAAAGTACAGTGAATGCCTAGGTTACGTGTTTTGTGAACCGGCTGTTGCGCCAGTAATTGATTACTTGCCGAGATAAAAAGGTTACACAACAGTTTACACAAAGCGTTTATTTATGAGCGTTTACGAGCGCAACAGACCGCGTTGCGGTGAACAAAAGAATAGACTAACTTTTGCGCACATTGAGCAAATTGAGCAATTTGTTTTGACAAAAAGACTATTTTTAAGGCGTTGAGAAACGCTAAGGCTATAGCTTTTTAGCCTTTTAAAAACCCGTTTTTAGCAATTAAAAACAAAGATTAGATTTTAAGTGAAATGAACAAACTTATAAAATTTGAAATTAAATCACTATTTTTCTAGTTTAGTTGGAGGCTTTGTTTTGAATTATATTTTGGATATTAAATTTTGTAGAAATTTACCCGTTTAAAAAGACACGATATTTTTACGAACCGGTAGGTGTCCTTGACGACACGCTACCGAGGGTTTATGTAACCTTTTACCTACAAACCTTTTACCTTTTAAACAAACTACCAAGGATATTGGTAGGCTACGTGTATGATTACCTGCAAAATTCTTTACAAGATACCTGTACCCGGTGTCGTAGCCACTCCACCAATACACTTCGAAAATTTCGCCTTAATCTTAACAGGAGAATCCACAGACAGCCTCTGTGTATTCTCCATTTAACATACAATTTCCTACCTAAGTTGGTCAAAACCAACTATAGCTGTTGGCATCTCAATTGGGGTATCGATGAATAAAAACAAGGTAAATTAATATAAATACCTAAGCTGGGTCTGCCAACAAAGGGTTCCCAAATCGGACGGTACAACTGTTCTTCAAGATTAAAGCGCAAACAATAATTGCGGAACCCACTGGGCCCACGCACCGCGTGGAGCGCACGTACTGCTATAAGCGACTGTTTTGACACGCGCGGCGAAAGGCGCGGGCTACTGTAATTTGATTACAGCGCATACATTAATATATTTTAAAAATGTTTAAATTGAATGAAAAATGTGATTGAACGCGAGTGTAGTGGCTACTTAAGAATGAATTAATATTATAAATTTAATTGATCTAAACTGCTCAACGCTATCCGCCACAGAATCATTAATTAACAAGGCTACGTTTAAAACTTTAACTGATAGTCAAGATTTCAAGCTACACACTAAAAATTCCAAGTTACGCTACACACTAAATATAAAAAAAACTTTTAAAACAATGCATAAACCTTCTAAAATTTTTGTGACCAGTTTTTATATTTAATTTTATCACAGTTATCAATCCTTTATGAAAAAGACAAAAATATACTTTGGTTGGTTGCAGCATAGGTTTGGCAAGACAATAATACAAGCCTAATCAATTATGTAAATTAGTGATTTATATCAAAAATTTGCAGATTATTTGGACTAGACTAGTTAGTTATCTAGTCCAGAAAATTTATCTAGTCTAGTCTAGTCCGGCGAAAATCAAAATGATCTATTCCTAGTCTAGTACTAGTTTGCTTATCTAGCCAAGTACTAGTTAACATTAACTAGTCCTGGTACTACTTTAACACTAATATGTGTAATAAACATTAGTTAATGGATATAGCCAGAACATCATTTTTTGCAAAAATCAATATGGAAATCAATGCTGAACAATTCATTTTCACCAAAAGAGCCTTCTGATTTTACTACTTAAAATTTTTTGGTTTGAAACTGGCTAAAAATTATTGGTATAAAATATAAGTCGATAAAAGGAAACAATATTATACTGTTATTAGTGCAAACTTTTGATTTTTAGGAACCGTGTACGAATTGCGAAGATTAGTGATTTACACCTTTATAGATAATTTTTTAAAGGAATAAAAAAAATTAGAACTGTGACTAGTGATTACACGCTTATAGATAGTTTCCGAAAGGAATAAAAAATTTTCCCGCCAAAATAGCTGAAAAGATCTGTTCTGTGGTTTTCAATATTGTAAAGATTTTAAATTTGATGTCATATTTTAAATGAAAACATATTTAGAAAATAAAACTATCAATTTAGAACATGAACAACTACGTAATGGACGGTTGAGTTTTGACTATAAAAAGTTTTAAAACAATCGTTTGAGGCGTTTTTGGTGGTAAAAGTTTTAAAATCGTAATAAAGTTAAAAATAAATAATCATAATACCATGAACATCAAAATTTTATTACTTTTACAAAATATAGATTAGTGAAGCTAAAAAATACCGAGAAATAATATTTCAGTCATATTATGTTCAATGTGCTATTTTCGTTTTTCATTTAAAAATGGACAAGCGACTTTTGATTTTTGACCTTTATGAACAGTCACTTGAATACAAAAGTGTAAAAAATAGAATGACTTCTTAAAAAGTAGTTTTCTAGTTTGAATATAGTTTATTTTCAATTATATTTCCTGACTATTACAATTATATTCAATTATATTTCAATTATATTTTCAATTATATTCAACAGGTGTTATTTTTTAGCAAATTTTTTAATAGTTAAAAATAGATAGTGATTAACTTTACGGCTTATCTTTCATTTAGATTTACTGCTTTATTAATATATTCCTTTTAAGGTAGAACTTCACAGTTTTTTTTGACGACAGATCTTTTTGAATTACATCTTACTATACGTAGTTTGACCTGCTGATTCAATTTTTGACATTCATTTTTCTGTAAAAAAATGTTATCGTCCACAATCATCAAATAACATCAATAAAATACATGTCAAAAATACAAAACATTAATAAAGTTTATTACCAAAAATTTTCTATTCATTTTCTATTTAGCGTATCTTAAATAATAAAACATTTTTTAAATTAAAAAGCTAAAAAATAAAAAATAAAAAAAAAATTTTTTCGGCGTTAAAATTATGGTCGAGAGACTACTCGAACCCATTCGGCTCATCAACTCCGATGATCCGAGCGCGACGTCCACTCGGCTACTGGGTCCTGTGGGATTTTCAATTAAAAGGAGCTTTTAAAGCAATGGTTTAAAATGTAGTTTCTCGGCATCAATTAAAAGAAAATTAAACGAAAATTAAAAAAAAAATTAATTCGTTATTTTTAAACGAAAGTTTGGAAATAGTTAGATATAGGCTTTTACCATTTTTTTTATTATAAACGATATTAAAAAAGGACTTCAGGATTTTTTTTACTATATATTTTTGTAAAAAAAGTCTTTTTTGAATTTAAAAAAATCCTGAAATCATTTTGAACCCAAACCACCTCTGAAAGTTGCCCCCTACATTACCCTAATTTATTATAAAATTTCGCCCAAAAATAACAAGTCAATTTTTTTTAAAAGGCCTTATTGTGGTTTTCAGAGGTAGAATCCATGGACATCTGTTGCGAACTGGACAAACTTCTCGGTGATGTTTTTATAACACTGGATAGCACAGATTCTTAACTTTTTATAGCACCCCACTTTTATGGCCAAAAATCAATATTTATAATGACATGCGACTTGTAGTCCAAGTGGTCAAAACTGTGAAGTTCTACCTTAATCAAAAAAAAAAAAACACCGTTGTCATTTTTATTGGCTTCGACTAATGCTTTAGTTAAACTATATAAAAATTTTTAAGCTAAACCAAAATTTCCGATAGTTAAAAAAACAATGCCCCGTGGGAGGCTTGAACTCACGGTCTTCAGATTATGAGACTGATGCGCTGCCGACTGCGCTACCAAGGCTTGTACCCTTAATCAAATAGGTGACTATATACTACTAATATTTCTTGACTATCATTACTATCGTTTGTAAAAAACAGAAATAACATTTTAAAATTTTATATAACGGGATGGTTTTTAAAAAATTGTCATTAATTTGGAAGTAGTTCAAATTTTCGCCAGGTATGATAAAAAAATAAATAGATGGATTAAGATTTTAAAATAAAAAGCTAAAATAAACCAAAGTAACAAACAAAATTAACTAATTTATTTAATGTGTACGTAATTTTTAAAGATAATCAGAGTAAGCTTTATAAATCATTTTTTAGAGAGGTTTATAGTTCAAATTTTTGCCAGGTATGACAAAAAAATAAATAGATGGATTAAGATTTTAAAATAAAAAGCTAAAATAAACCAAAGTAACAAACAAAATTAACTAATTTATTTAATGTGTACGTGATTTTTAAAGATAATCAGAGTAAGCTTTATAAATCATTTTTTAGAGAGGTTTATAGTTCAAGTTTTTGCCAGGTATGATAAAAAAATAAATGGATTAAGATTTTAAAATAAAAAGGTAAAATAAACCAAAGTAACAAACAAAATTAACTAATTTATTTAATGTGCACGTGGTTTTTAAAGATAATCAGGGTAAGCTTTATAAATCATTTTTTAGAGAGGTTTAGAAGATATTAAGAATTTCTGTCGATTCAAAATAAGAAAAATATAAAATTTAACAGTATTTAGGATTTTAAGATGTTCAGAATAAAATAAGAACCACTTTTTAATGGACAATTCTAAATTTTTTTAAAGAGCTAAGCTACTTCTGAAGATGTCTACATCAGTGCTATTATATTTTTTTTACTATTTTTATTTATATTTATAATTCATAAAATTATAATCAAAAATAGCTTATTATAAATAGTAATAAATAATTTTTAATTGGTCGTTGCACTAATCCTATTTTGTTATTTATTGAAGCGGAAACACAGCTGCGGTTCTTTATTAGATGTGAAAATTTTTTAGCTCAAGAACATACCTTGTTTTATCGCAGAATTGTGTATGTTTAGATAAAAAATGACAAAAAATTGCATAGACTAGATTGAATTTGCACATTTCCGGGTTATGGGTGGGGTTATAGCAAAAAATATTTGCGTAATTAACGTCGGATAAAATTACTTTAGGGTATATCAGTTTCTTATATGAACCCATGCGGATTAGTTTCAAAAAATATTTTCATAATGATATTAGCCAAAGAAGGTTGTATAAAAACGAACACAAAAAATACTCAAAATTTTCCGACAAGAAAAAATTTTTCACAAAAACATATAAAAGGGTAAACTCTTTCACAACAAATGAATATATCATAAAATAAACTGTATAATAATTCACGAATTCATTATCAAAACGCAAATCTCCTACCTACTTCACTTTTACATTTTACCGTTAAAGATGTTTTGCATATTTTTATTTTATGTAGGAGTCAATTTTAAAGTAGATATATGGTATAAAAAATATAGATATAAAAAATTTCATTACGTTCCATTTTTATATTATAGTTCGTTTTCAAATGTTTTTTGTTCCAAATTGGTTCTTCGTAAAAAAATTTGTGGTATATTTTATCCTGCCTCTTTTTACTGATATCATTATGCAAAATCCTCTTTCAGAATTTTCGAATTTAAATTTTCAGTCCTAATCCTTTATAAATTTGTAAACTCTAACTAAAGAATTTTGAAACTTTTATTTTAATTTGTTATTACGATATGAAAATACTAAAAAATACTATTTAAAAAAATTTATAAAAATAAAAGAATTTTTAACTTATTCCCAATCAATTGATAGCGTTAGCTTATATTTGGTATACGGGTAGCATAGCCGAAAAATTTCACTTTAGCCACGCCTTAGCTTTATTACTAAAGATTCAAAAATCGTTTAGCTTTAGCTTTAGTACTAAGCCCAAAAAAGGCTTAGTACTAATGCACCTTAGCCTTAGCTTTTGCGAAACCAACAAATATGGACATATTCATAAATTTTAAAAAGCTGTCCTTTTTTAAGGTAATTCTTAGCATTGCACTGTTAAGTTTACAGTAAAAAACTCAACATTAAAGACGTTTTTATTGTTTATTGCAGTGGATTTTAGTTTTACTTTTTTAAAATATTATTTTTAGGTTTAATTTACAGTTTTATAGTTGTTCTTGTACTGTATTACAGTTATAACTTTAGATGTAAATAGTCATCAAAAATGGTTAGCTATCAAGAATATTTTTTTGAAATGAATATTAAAAACAACAAAACATTTAACCACTATTTTATATTTTAAAAAAAACCGCGCTTACCGCTTACTGCATAATAAACTTCGCAAAATGCCCATATGAAATTGTAAAAATGAAATTATTTTAATACTACTGTAAGTATTTCAAAACTCAAGAAAATTCTTCAAAAAAGCAAAAAATTCAGTTCTTTCTAATGCTAAACAATAATAAGAAAAAAAGTAAAACCCCTGATTCACAGATATTGAATGATAAACCAAAAGTCGTTTTAATCATTTTAATTAGCATTATTGTTCAAATAACTCACTTACGCTATTTTTAAAGTAAAAGTATATCATATTAAACTTTAGGTGAGTATAGTTTTGGCAACTAAGACCGGAAGGGGAGGGGGTTAAGGTGGTTGGTTACTAGGGTTAATTGCACCTTGAATTCTGGTAGGGAGGTACTAGGGCACCCTTTTGTACTCGCTGGTTTCTAAGGGGTTAGACTTGGGATGGAAAGTTTTGAAATCTAGAAACAAGTTAGTGCGGGTCTGGTTTTCAAAACAAAATACTTTTGAAGTAACCCCCAACCCCCTCCCCCTTTTTTTGAGGTAACCCCCAACACCCTCCCCCCTTCCCACCTATGGACCCCACCCTTTCACTGATATAAATCTCATTGTATAATCATGTTTTTGGTTTGGTGAGAAAATGTAAGATTTTTTGATGATTTGTCATTTTCTTGGCAAAAACTAACGTTTTGCCGGTCTCATACCTTTTACCAAGCTTTTGACAGCTAATTTCAGTTTAGCCGCGCCTTAGCTATACTACTAAGACCAAAAAACCTTTAGTACTAAAGCACTTTAGATTTAGTATTAATAACACTCGTAACTTGGTATCTCGATTTAAAATAGTCTCTAAATATTTAATAACAATTAAGATTAAATTACTAGTAATAATATGTTTTAGGTTTATTTTTACAGAATTTTAATTTATTACTTTCGAAATTAATGTTGTATACATTATCAAAAATTTCTAAAAACCTGTTATAGTTACAAATTACACTACTTGCCGGTTATTTAGCGGTCGTGTAACCAACACGCGAACTACCTAATAGTTTAGAAGTGACATCAATGACTTGTCTTTGAATGAATTATTGCATTTAATTAGATCCAGTTTTTTATTACAGAAAAGAGTAGTGATAATTATTCTATTTTTCAAAACCATGTTTTTATCATTGTTAAATCTTAAATCATAAAGTTGCCATAGCAAAGACAGCTAATTAAACCCATTTTCTATAAAAACAACACATTCTGTTGTATTAAGTAGATCTTAAAATTTTTTCATAAAAATGCGGATAATTTTTTATACATTTCCTTCATAATTTTTTCGTACTGTTAAATAATTCAACTAATTTAACAACAAGTTTATTTATTATCTATTATTCTGCTATTGCCTTTTTTTTGACATTTGTATTGTCTTTTTTTGTTTGGATCAAAACTTAAAGTTAAAGTATGAATGATTGTTATACATTCTGGAATTTTTATTACTAAAATTTAAATCGTAAACTTTATATTTATTATTAAGACCATAAAGGTCAGTGTTTACATAAATATTTAAATGTTTTTCTGTTAAATAATTCAATTGTGTTACTTTCAGTTTATATTCTGAAGCATGCACTTTAATATCGTAAAGAATGTGTTTTTTGTATTAAGTGCTTTACTAAATAGCTATGTAGCCTTAGTTTTTGATATAATATATCTGCGGTGCTCAACAAGTCTAGTAAGGGCGTTTTTATTGCTTTTATTTATTTTTATTTTATTTATTTATTTATTTTTATTTTTATGCTCATCAAGTCTAGTAAATTGGATTTTCATAACATAAATGCTAAACTTTAAACAATCTTCGGGTGGAAGTTTTCTGAATTTTTTCAGTTGGGATTTCATACTTCGCTACCATATTCAAAAATAGGTCTGATATATAAAGTTTAAGCGCGTAGTAAATTCTTTGTAGACTTAGAATTAAAAGTAAGAAAAATTAATGAACAAATTCTTAAAGCCTTTTTAGCCATAATTTTACAATGAGTTAAAAATTTTAAATTTTCTGACATATGTATACCAAGTTCTTAAATGTTTTTGTTTTAGATAATGTTCTGCTACCAATGAAATAAAATCTGCTTTTGTTTTTTGAAGCTTAGTTCCTAAGTGTAAAATTTCACATTTTTTTATTGTAAATATGAATGCATGGAGTTGTTCACAAATACTCAATAATATGTACATACGTTTAATTGCGAGCACTAAGCTCCACCTCAAGCTTAAGCTGTCATGCTCAAGCTCTAACTTACAAGTAGTTTAAGGTAATTAGCTTAATTGTGAGCTTGACCATAAAAATACAGAAAAAATATAATACACAAAAAATGTGCAACTCTTAAATAAAAAGCTTTGTTCACTCACAGTGTGCCATTATAACGCATAATTTTATAATATTAGATTTAAGTTCCATTTTTGTTTTAAAAGCATAATTTCTAAGTGATAAACGCAAATTATAACGTATAGTATGCCGGTCATAACAACTGCATAACCCAATTTAATTTGGCCTGAATAAATAAATCTATTTCAAACTACTACACGTAATTAGATCTAAACGAATACATCACAATGACATAATTTGACAATGACATAAAAAGTGCGCTATTTTATAGATTATTCTAAAGTTAAAATCCTTCAGGCTAAAATTAAGGGCGTAACCGCTCGCTGTCAGAGAGAAATAAAGAATGAGCGCCCGAAAATAAAAATAATAAAAAAAATTGTCAGAGATGATGTAACCAATTATTATTAAGTTACGTCAGGTGTTTATCTCCACGTGATATTTTCTCGAAGAACGAATGGTTACTTTACCACCTAGCAATTGTCACCCCGATAGAATTCATCTTTAAGCATGTTATTAAATGACATATGCTGACTGTATTTTTTAATCAGGGGCCTGTTTCATAAAAACTTTTGTAAATTCTCATTGTATAAATCTCTGCCCATTTTTTGTAAAATACACTATAAAGGTTAGTGAAATTGTGATCCAAGGGAAGTATCTTCGCGCAATGCTCTGCGCTGATTGGTCGCAGCTACGTCATTTGGCTTTCGGCGACTAATAAATATTACCGTGTCGTACATCCTCTATCATGTAATCTACGAAAAGAAGGCAGAGATTCGTAAAATCAAAATTTACAAATGTTTTTATGCAATAGGTCCCAGGAGTTGAAGATTTTTCATTATGAAGAGTTACGACGGAAATCCAAATCTACAGAAGAGGATTTTGTAAACTGATATTAGTAAAAAAGTGGCGAATAAAACCGGACGTTAAAAAATACCACAAATATTTTACGAAAAACAATTTTTGAGCAAATATAAAAGGGTAATTATCATACAAAAATTGAATACAACATGAGTGAATGACTAATAATTCATGAATGCATGAATAAAATGTACACATTTCAATTTAATTCCTGCATTTTTACCGTTAAAAATAAAAAAAAACAAGTTTAATTTTAAATTAAAAAAATTCTTTTGAAGCGGTGCAATGAGGGAGTAAATTTTATTACGTTTTATTATGAGATGTACATTTTACTAGTAAATTCTTTAATTATTATTAAGTTCATTTTATGGGGCATTATTTTAAGGCGCATTAAAATTACCATATAATGTTTTGTGTTCGAAAATTGTATCTCGTGAGAAATTTTTAAGTATTTTTTGCGTCCGTTTTTGTCTCGCTCGTTTTACATGTAAAAATCTCTTCGAGACCTTTGTGCACATTTGAATTTCCGTCGTTATTTTTCATGGAATTTTTTATAATATATTTTTGCCCATATTATTATCTTTGGTTTTATATACTGTCATTAAAAAAAGTGATTATATGGGGCTACGTAATATCATAAAATTTGTATCACGCCGCGAAATTAAAATTTATCTGAAATTAGATGGGATCGATTCATATTTTTGAAACTGTAAACACTAATAATGCACTAATGATTTCAATAATCTTAGCAGCTTTAATTATATATATAGCTTTATATATATGTTTTTAATTATAAAATAAACCCTACGTATTCTAGATAATTTAACAAATTTATATATCAAATTACTGGGTTACACAAAATATATGTTTAAAACATTTGTCTGAAACTACAAAATCCTTTGACATTGTTTAAATATTGATGTTAAATCTCCAATTTTGCTGAGAATTGAATAAAGAATTTCTTGCAAGTAAGTAAATAAGTCCATTGCTTAGAAAGTTTTTTTAAATTTTTTTTAAATATTCTAAGCAATTTCACCTTAAAAATGAAATATAAAATAAAAGAAAACAAACTATTAAAAAGCTTTGTTCACATGACTTGTTAAAAACTCAAATTATATAAAATCATCAGTGCGAGGATTTTTTACAAAAATTATTTATGAAGTTTTTGTATTTGATTTTTTTTAATATTTTTTTTAAATGTTTTTTTAAATGTTTTTTCTAAGAAAATTGCGTTTCCTTTTTCGTATTTACAAAAATTTGAGAACATGTCTTAAAAAATATTCACAAAACACGCAAAGTATGCATTTTTGATCTACATAATATGCTTTTCAAATTTTTTTAAATATTTGAATTAAAATCTAAAATTTTTTATCATTGTTTTAGAAATTACCAATAGATTGTGTATTTTTATATTGATTTTTACAAAATTTGTCATTGTGCTGTTTTGTAGGGAACGGGACACGAGGGTACTGGACACGAGGGTACTGGACACGAGGGTACTGGACACGAGGGTACTGGACACGAGGGTACTGGACACGAAGGTACTGGGCTTAAAAAAATTGCGTTCACCACAACCTCGCAGCAAAATCGATTCATTATGCAAGGGGGACGCGAGGGTACTGGACACGAGGATACTGACGAGCAAAAAACATAAACTTCCCGCATAAAACGGAATAAACTTATTGCATAACAATAGTTTATTATATTTAAATATCATTTAGTTGTTTGACTGACTTATAAAAGAGGATTATAAAAATAAAATTATTGAGAAGACATAAAACAAAAATAATAATTTCATAACATTAAAACATTTTCGTGTAATTTGTATACATTTTCGTGAATTTTTTTATATAATAACTAGCTTTAAAAATCTTGAGAATTTATGAGACGACTTGAAAGATAATAAGCATTAAGGTTGCTGTTATGCTTTGATTGTGCTGTTAAAACATTTTTGTGGTTATTTTTCGTGGTGTGTTGAAAAAAAATGAATTCTTAAAAATGCCTTAACGGAAAAAGTAACTGCAGAAATAATTGCAAATAAAACATTTTAGTAAAATATTTTCCGAAAAACAATTGCTTGCCTTTTTTAACAGTAAATTATTCGGTATTTTTAAAAAGCACACTATTATTGAAATATTATGATAAAGTTTAGCTTAATTTTTGGGTTTTGCTTAGGCTTAGAAAAATAAAGTTTACCGTGCAATGGGTTTTGAAGACTCGCAAAGATCCGGTGTTGGATTATTTAACTCACGATTTTATACTTAGATTTAAATGTATAAAATATCATACATGAAAAATCTAACAATTGTATGTTTTTGGGTTTTAAAAGGACATTTTGTTTGCCTTGTTTTAAATGATCAACATGTGTTCAAGTAAATTCCTAAAGCTAGAGTGGACTAAAAAAGGCAAGAAGTTATTTTTTACATTTCTACTGCTAAAATCTTTTTTTCAGGAGTTATTATTTTTAGAGATTTTATCAAAAAAACTCATTTATTTTAATCAAAAGCCGATGAAAGGAGTTTAAATATAAAAAGGACAACAAAAAACTGAAACTCGCTTCGTATTTTCGTACGAGTATATGATTTAGAAAAAAACACAATAATTAAATAACTTCTTGGCGTTCTCATTCCACTCATGGTTGTTTAATAATAATTCTTTAGTTTTTTCAAAGGCAGGGTTTCGAAGCTTTAGAGATAGCTTCAAACATTATCATTGTTTTTATCAAAAACCCATGGTATAAATTGTGTGTAAAATAACCTTTAAAAAAATTCATGTTTTAGTATGATGTTTTTTAAACAATTTACGTAGTTTTTTGATTATTAAATTGCATTATATTTAAGCAAGAAAAAATGTTATTTATAATTAAAAACGAAACGACTTATGTAACGTTTAATTGTCTTTACGTTCAAACGATTAAAATTTAGTTCGGCTCATTCAGTTTAAAAAATTTACATATTTGTGGCAAACGTATTTTTTCTTAGCTCAGTACCCTCGTGTCCGGTACCCTCGTGTCCAGTACCCTCGTGTCCAGTACCCTCGTGTCCAGTACCCTCGTGTCCAGTACCCTCGTGTCCTAGAATCGTTTTGTAAATTAGCTTTTAGCCAAAACACATCAGTTTTTTAAAGGATATATATTTTATTTAAAACTGGAAATATTTTGTTGGAGTATCGCTCAGTGAGTTCCGAAGTGGGAGAAGCGGATGGTATTCTTGGCGATAACGGTCATCGTGCAATAACTTCTTGTTTACGCAGCTGTCGTTTTAAAATGCATAATCGAATATTGATAAAACAAAAACGAATGTGTGCGGACTATCATAAAGGCAATATTAAAACATGGCTGGAAAATAGCAATGTCTTTATTTTGATTATCTGGCGGCCGTCATTGGTTCGCAATTATTGTGTTTTGCTTGGTATATTCTTTATAGAATACTTGCTTTGACTAGATATCACAGGTTATTTATGATAGGTAAATTATTTTTCCTATAAAAAATCACAAATAAAAATTGAATACTGTTATCTTCATAACACTTGCGAAAATTATTTAATTTAACGTTAATACCTAAAATAGATATTAAATATACAAATTGAGCAATAGATTTTCCTGGGGGAAACAGAAATCTTGATAAAGCGATACAAACAAACGTTAAAACATTCTTTAAATAAAAATATTCAAAGTAAATAAAAATATTCAAAGTACTGAGTAATGCTTGTTTTAATAGGTCATTTATTGTCAGTGTGTTTTTTCTCAGTCTTGTCTTATTTTGTTTATGCTTTTGCGTGTGTTTTAAACTGTACTCTATTGGTTTTTTGCATTCATGTACTTCCTTATTACTCTGTTTTACTAAAACCCGTTTTTTGTGTGTAGAGCGTGCTTAAAAAATATAGTGTTTTTTATTTGGTATATTATATGTTTTATAGGTTTTATAAGTAATTTTTATGTTTTCTATAGTGTAGTTATCAAAATTATTTTCCTTGTTTTTTTAAAGCATTTTATACAATTAGTTTTGTTTTATTTCTTTTTTGTAGTAATTTACATATTTATTGTAAGAACTTTAAGCTTTATCAATTTTCGTCATTAAGTACGTATTTAGAATTAGAATTTAGAATTTATCTATATTCTTTTTTGTAATCTTGTATAATTTAAATAAAAATATTATTAGGCATTTAATTTTTATTATACAAATTAGGTTTAACTTTATATTGTATTCATTCTTACTTATTATAGTGTACAACTGAAGATGACCAAAGATTATAAGGTCGAAAGCTTTTGTATTAATTATGTGGACAATAAAGGTTTTAACCTAGTTTGTATCGCTTTAATTATACAATGACATTTGACGCAGGAATAGTTAACGTGACTCACCCTATTTTTTTAATTAAAAACCTTTAATTTTATTGATAATTTATATTATTTAGATGCCTTAAATTTGAATTTAAGTGTTCGATAGTGTCTTATAGATGTTTCTTTCCTGGGTCTATGAATATTCTCCCTCTTTAAATTATCTTTTAAATCCTTGAATTTTACGTAAGCAAGATTGAGATCTGAAAAATGCGTCGAAAATAGTTGAATCAAAACAAGTATTGTGGCATATGCATGTGTGCACAATTTTTTTTGGCGCTTTAGCTGTTGTTTATTTTTTAATTTGAAAACTGAAATAATTAGACAGGTGATAAAATTTTATGAAAATGTCAGTAATAAAAGGCTATCGAGCTCTTACCCCCCAGGTACTTTAGTTAATAAATTTAAAAACAAAAACAATAAAGGGTTTTATACTTACTTATATCGATCTCGGGTTTACTTTTTTTTTACAAAATTTTGTTTTAAAATTGTATTATTATATTTTTGGTTGGTAAAATTTTGCGCATATTAGCGTGAGAACGCCATTTAAAATTTATTAATAATTGTTTTTTTAGTTTTATATTATTATTCTGGTTTTACCTGACTGCAATAAAAAACAAATTTTTGTATAATGATATAATTCTGGCAATTTTTTACATTTATTTACGGTTATTTTTGGTATGATAAAAAAGGTAGTTTTGTTTGTGTTATTTTAATTATGCTATTTTTTATGTGTCTTTAAATAAGAAGATACAAGTCTAAGTGCAGCACTTATACTAATTTTTGTATTTTTCCTGTCATTGTATTTACAAAACAAAATAAAATTTGATTAATCGATTGATAATTTAATCAGTTCTCGTGGTCGTTTTTAACCCATTAAAAAACCTTTGTACTAGAAAAGTAAAACCTTCATTCCACGGTGATGGTTTATTTCTCTGACCATTTTGGCGTGTAAACCTTACCGCTATAAACTCTACGTATCACCTAGATTTCTTGGTGGTATGTAATACTCTTTGCGTGGTTAAAATTAGCATAATTGCTACCGCTACAGCTGAAAACCATTTCAATATGCTTGGTCACTGCGCAGTAAACGGGCAAAGTAAAATGATTAAAACTGGCTAAATAGCAATTAATTATCCAAACTTTAAACATAAAAAAATATTATGTACCACCCAATGTACCACCCAACCACTATGGACTGGGTAATACACAGAGTTAACCGAGTAGAATATGGCCACGGTAACTGCAATAAATACACACCGCGATGGTCAGATAAAAATACAACCACCATGGGACGAAGGTACCATGGGACAATGGTGATACGAACGCATTACTGTGGTAATGAGGGAAAAACGATCACGGCAACAGGTTAATAGAGTCGATGAAATAAACTTCAAGTTTATATTTATTTTTAAGCAAAAAATAATTAAAATTAGTTGTCACGCAAGACTGCCCCCGAAAGCACGTAGTAGCAATACAAGATGTACACAAATTACACAAAAATTAAAATTATGCAACACAACATAAAGTTCAATAAATTTACTGTACTAAAATAGAGTTTTATAAAAAAAAATCACATTTGAAATTTTTTTATTTTAAAAAATTTACAAGTTTTTAATAATTTTGGTTTAAATTTGAGGTTATTTTCAACCGAGAGAACCCAATTTACAAACAATTTTTGAATATAAAAATTTCGCGAAAAACAGAAGGATTCATTTTAATGGAAAATTCACTGAAGAAATAAAAAAGTTTTCGTGTCAGCTTAAGATTTATTTTCAAAAATCTTGAAAACAAAATTAAAGTTATTGTTTACGAAAAAAATTACTTACTCAGATAAGTATATATCAAAATACTTTTTCATTTCAAATCAATAACTTTTTTCAACACCTACCTAATTGATTAGAATTGCGCGCGCTGCTGTACTGCACTAGTATGTTTTTGTGTTCCTGGCCAGGGGCCTATTTTATAAAAATTGCTGTAATTAATTTACATCTGTAAATTAATAAACGCATATTTTTCTTTTGTATTTTTAATAAAAAAGTATATTAATAAAGTTGCGTTCAGAATCTAAAAAATTACAAATTTATAAATTCCGTAAATTCCAAAGTCATGTACGTTTTTTTTAATTAATAGAATAAGAAAAAATAAATGCGTTTATTAATTTACAATTACAAGTCTTTCCGATTACTAACAAGCAGTAGAAAGTAGTTTAACAGACTCCCCAACTTCTTCGCCCTTTTTAAATTCTCAAAACACTGTACATAATTTGAGATTTCTTAGATTTTCGGCGCGTGACAATAAATATTTTGCCTTTCATTTCTAAAAAGCTTGTATAATATTAGCTAATAAGGAAAATAGTGACTTTTTATGTTTTTATAAAACCACACTGCGTAAATATGTAAATTAAAGGTAAACTTAACATGGCTGTTCTATTTGTTTGTTGGATAGGAAAAGGTAGGTCATAAAGTAACCACATAAATGAAATCACGATAGAAAATTTGAAGTCATTATATCAGCCAATCAACTTTCGATTGATTACTGGGTATTTGTTTATTTATCTTCTTTTTTTTAGTGTCGTAACGTAATCGTGGCGAAGAAAAAAAATAAAGTTTGTATTCCTTAAAAATTTTTTTTACGGGTCTAACCCTTCCCCCTTCCGATTCCCAATTAAGGAGGGGGTTAAAGTTCTCTTCTCGGAATTCGGGGAGAAAATGTAAACGTCGCAACTTCCGTGTTCATGCATATCACTCCCACTTTTTTGCTCCTCCTACTTTAACTTCCACGGAACAAAATATATAGCTGAAAATCACTAATTTTACCACTATTTGAGGGTCTTTAAATACTAGCGTGTATATTGTTAATTTTGCGAGGCAGTTTTTATTGAGGCTTGTTTTTAATAAAATCGTTTTGATTAGTTATAATATAAGGGCTGAAAAAAATTAAATGTTGTAAGTCGTTTCGCTAATTAACAAATTACTCTTTTGTGTTTTGCTGCTGTTTTTTACTTCTATAAAAAACAATAAAAAAATAAATAATTTATTTATACAGTTTTTCAAAACTGGTTCTGGATTAAACTTTATTACAATATGATTTGACTTGAAATTATATATAATTAAAGTTACAGTTTAGAGATCATGAAATGAACTACAATTGGTTTTTCTACGTCCAGATTGGCGAATTCATATGGGGAGCTGTATCAGGACCCATATATGGGTTTGTAATTCTTACTTTGCTGTTTTACCGGTCGACAGAAGCGACTTTTCAAAACTCATTTTTTATTTTGTGGATATATTTAGGTATGTTTTTATAGTGCTATCAAGCGATTTAGTGAAACCAGCCGCTTAAATTTTACATCATTAGTGCTTAAATTACAGTATTTTTTTGTTAGTCACTTTATGAAAAAGTCAAAAAAACAACCGCGCGTGCACAAATTTTCCTGATTTCCATTTTATGAGGTTTAAGCTTGAGGTCGATTCATTGTTAATAGATTTAAGCAAAATGATCCACATTTATAATTTAGGGCTTCAATACAAAATTGGTTTTTTGGTAAACATTTTAATTGTAAAAAAATGTTCAGGGGTGGTATTCTAATGACCGTTTTAAATGTTACCTAGGTTAATTTTTTTACGTGCTAAAGTATGCTAGAAAAACAATTAATTTGGTTAAATCCGGAATAAATGTTTTTTTAGCGTTTTAATGAAAAGAATTTATCAACATCAAGAGTAAGCTTTTTCTATGTTAATGTAAATGTTTTATCGTCGTACAGGCAAGTTGCATATAAATACAAAAACACACTAGGCACTCATAATTTAGTTAAAGTGTTAGGAGTTTTTATGTCAAATAATTTAAAATTTTCGGAGCATTGCAACATTATTGCTAAAAAGCATTTAGAATATCTTTAACTTTTAATTCTAATTCTGTTAAAAATTTACTGAAAGCATACACTACATATACGTTAGACCCACTATTGAATACGCTATTGTAGTTTGGAATCCATACCTAATACAAGACATTTCGCTGATCGAAAGAGTACAACGCAGTTTTACAAGGAGGTTATTTCAAAGATGTAGATTGCCTTACGTAGATTTTGAAAGTTGAATGAAGTTTTTAAATTTACAAACACTACAAGAGAGACGTAATATTTTTAATCTCTACAATGCTATAAAATTTTTGATGGAAAAACAAGTATTGAACCAAATGATTTCTTTCAATTAATTAAAATAGTACTAGAGGGCATTCATTAAAGTTAAAAGTGCAGAAAAATAGAATAAACTTACGAAAGTTTTATTTTTGTAACCGAGTAGTTTTAAAATGGAATGCGTTATCAAATGAGCAAGTTTTAGCCACTTCTACTAAAATTTAAGCAGTATTTTTAATTATGGTTCAATTTAGAGCTTATTTTAATAAGCCTTTGTTGAACCATATTCTAGTAGAGCCGTGTTTATGTTTTCTTATCGTTTTTGTACTATGTTTATTTTGTTTTCGTTGGCGATCGCAATCAGATCGCTTTATGATTTTATAATTATCTTGCACCAAATTTGATTTACTAGAACAAACTTTCAACTTTGAATTTTGAAATTAAATGCGTTTATTAATTTACAATTACAAAAATCTTTATGAAATAGGCCCCAGAAGAAACATTATAAATATTAAGAAAAAAAAGGAAAAAAACACGCATATCAATACAACGCAAGTTAAAAATTTAAAAAAATCACATATCAAATTAAAACAGAAATAGAACATAAATTAGGGGAACAATAAACATTAAATGAAAAATTTTAGCTAAATTTAATTTTGATAAAAAAAATTTGGAAACAACACATTAATATAATTCATTTCACCTGGGGCAAACTCTAGATGCTGCTAAAAAAATGTTTGCGGGTATTGATTTTAGATATTCAATTTTTAATTTATAACTATTGCTTCATGTTCTTTTATTTTCGCTGTAACAAAAAAAAACCGCTAAAATTTACAACAAAAAGTTTATTTAACATCTTGTAACAAGTCAATAAATCTTAATAAAGTCCTAACTTTTCTTTTTTCCATATTTTCTAATTTTAGAAATTTTAATCTTTTGTCATAATCATCATATTTTTTTGATATACGGTTGTATTGACACATCCTAGTTAAACCGCCCATCATATAAGTATAGTATATTCGGCACCCAGCACGATATTTACTGTAATTAAACGGTGATGTGCGGTTTTTAGTAATTACCACGCTGGATGCCAGCTATAATCCATGTTAAATTAAAAGATGAGCGGTTTAACTAGGATGTGTTTATAACTTTTGAGTAAACACCCTTTGTATTTTTTTAACGCATTCATTATCTTTTTTATATAGAGGCGACCATGCACCTTAATACATTACATTAAATTTTTTTACATGCAACACTTATTTGCCTACGATTAGACTAAGCTAAAAAACTTAAGTGCACAATCAAATTTTTTGTGGGTTCATTTTTGCCCAGAACTGTGTATATTTTTGTATTATCCGCGCACATTTTCACACTAACTTCAGAACCAACAAATTTAGGAGGATCATTTATAAAAATTAAAAAAAATTAGAGGGCTCAGGTTGCTACCTTATGGAACCCAACTTTTAGCAGATAAATAATCAGAAAAATTGTCCCCATTGACTATGACGACGGTTTGTCTTTTGTCAATTTTTTGTCTTTTTTCTGTTTATTTGACAAGAACGCTTCAATCTAATTTCTTAGCTCATAACTTATCCTGTAAGCGTGCAGTTTTGTAAGTAGCTTTAAAATGACAAACGAAGTTGAAAGCCTTAGCGTAATTAATATAAGCAACACAAACAGATTTTTTATCTTGAAGCGCTTTAGTACAATCGTTAAAAATACTCAAAATCAGCAAACTTGTTGAACGCTTTGTCAGAAACCCAAATTGCTTTTTTAGAAATAAGATTGTTGGTTTGTAAATATTTTTAAATAGAATCGTTTACAATACTTTCTATAACTCTGCAAGAAACACAAGTAATAGAGGTGGGTCGATAGTTACTTGGTAAACAAGTCAAGCCCTTCCTAAAAGTAGGAACAACAAAGATATCACGCGATAAATCAAGAACCAAACCAGTAAGTATACTAAGCTCAAAAAGCTTAGCCAGTGGAAGGGCTATAGAATCACTTACGAATTTCCAATGTATTAAAGGAATATAATCTGGAGACATAGAACATTTAGCAGGTAAATTCTTAACTTATTTTGAACAGTAGTTACTAAAAATACGATATTTTTGGCCCACATTTTTGGTATCCT
>JASAMX010011885.1:0-19553 GCA_030248175.1 Microlaimidae sp. YZB2_3
CTGAATTGGATTTTATGATGCACGCTGCTACAGACCGCTGTGACATACCTTTATTAGATTATCCACCTTTGGTTTTATGCATTTATTATCGTAGCTTTAGTGGGTCAGTGGTAGTGATTCGGCCTACCACTGAGTAAGTGACCCGTGTTTCGAACCCCTCATCGAAACCTGCGGATGTTAGACTTTGTGTATTTTTTTCTTTTCAAAAAATTTTCAATCTAAATTTTTGTTTTTTTTTTATTTTTCTTTTAATTTAACATGAGTAGCCCACCTAGAAAATAGTTGTTTATTTTGTTATTGTGTTTTGGAAATTATACTTATCGCTTTAGGTATACCATAATAATAGAAAACTAACCTAAAAAATTTAAATGTGAATCCATTTGAAATATGAGCTAAATAATAAAAAATTTAAAACTACTTCGTTTAGTGTTAGTTTTGTGAAAATGAATGATAATACTTACCTTATACTGCTTTTTAATGATAAGATTTACCTGTGTATTAACTAAAATGCGAATAGTCTTAATTTAAAAAAAAAATACAAGGGAGCACGGAACAATTGTTTTTTTAAGAAAATGGGTTTTACTACGAGGGTCCTATTTATTTAGGGTCATACCATAATTTTCATCAGAAAAAAACTTTTCATACCTTTTCGGTTGAAACAAAAAATAAAATTGGAACGCTAAATTACTCAATTGTTATGGTGTACCAAATGGCAGTATCAATTCCAAAAAACAATAACAAAAATAGCCGACTATTTTTGGTGGCCTATTTATGTTAAAATAAAAAAAAATAAAACAAAAAAATAAATTTGACAATTTTTTGAAAAGAAAAAAATTACTCAATTGTTATGGTGTACCAAATGGCAGTATCAATTCCAAAAAACAATAACAAAAATAGCCGACTATTTTTGGTGGCCTATTTATGTTAAAATAAAAAAAATAAAACAAAAAATAAGATTGACAATTTTTTGAAAAGAAAAAAATACAAAAAGTTCCTTCGTCCGGAGGTTTCGAGCCCGTCACTTGCTCAGTGGAGGCCGAATTACTACCACAGAGCCATTGCAGCTACGATAACAGTCGCATAAAACAGTCTTATAAATAATCTTTTTTTTTAAATCGATAAGTGTACTAATTAGGGCGCGCCCTTATTAGGGCCATGGTGTGCTAATAAGGGCGCGCCCTAATAAGAGCGTGCTCTTATTAGGGCGCGCCCTTATAAGAGCGCTTACACGCCCTAATAAGGGCCCTCCTTTCATAAACAGGGCCCTAATTAGCACATTCGAGTGCCCTAATAAGAGCGCGCTCTTATTAGGGTGCGCCCTAATAAGAGCAGTCAATGTGTCTGAGAAATATATGAAGTCACATATTTTTCCTTTATTATTATGTTATATATTTTTGACACAACTATGTTTTGTCAGAGTCAAAACAATGGCAAATAGATTTTTTTTCAATTTTGTCATGTAAAAAAGTACGTGGAACAATCGCACAAGAAAAAAATCAAGATTTAGATGCTATTTTAATTAATATTAAAAACTGTGTGCTTTTACAACTTATATAATAAAATTTAACGCAAGTGCAATGCATGCTTCACAAATAGATTCTAAGCCCAAGACTTAAAATTATGTTAGCAATAAAATATAAAGATTTTACTAAGCAGTTTGTTTGTGAATATTGTTGTGTTTGTGTTTTAGAAACTATTGTTTCAAACAAAGACAACAATGTTGCACTGTTGCTATGTAAATTTTTAAATAGCTGATCGTCAATCAAGTTAACATTCTTCAAGGATGATCTTAAAAAATATTATGTTATTTGTCTAGAGCAAATATATAAATAAAATTTATAAAATATATAGTTTTTGTGGAATTACCAATATAGTATTCCATGTTTATTTAAATTAAGGCTTGTCATTGATTCAATCCATCAATTTTCGATTCGATTTAAATCCTTTAAAGGCTGGTTCATATTTATGACAAAACGTTCTTTGGATAAAGTCCAAAAGAAAATTTTAGAAAAACCAAAACGTACTTTGGACTTTGTCCTTTGGACGAGGTAAGAATGCTACTTGAGATTTGTCCTTTAGACAAAGTCTAAAGGACAAAGTCCAAAGGGAAAAGTCCAAAGGACATAAAAGTATGAATACGTTGTTCTTTGGACAAAATCCAAAGGGCAAAGTCCAAAGGACGTTTCGACGCTGTATTTGTTTTTTGGACAAAGTCTAAAGGACTTTTGTCCTTTGGACTTTGTCCAAAGGACGTTTTGTCATAAGTATGAACCAACCTTTAGTAAACTGATAGTGTAGACGTTTTATTTGTTTTAGAGACCATGTGTTAGTTAAAATATATTAATATGAATTTAAACCAAAATAAAAATTTTCAAGTTATTTATTATTTATGTTAACTGCCAGTTAAAATAAAAGTGTTGGTTGTCTAAGTTTAAAAAAAAATAATCGATAAAGTTCGTTATTTTAATTTTTCAATATTGATTACGCTTCTTTTTTTGTTGGTATGAAAAGTATACATTTGTTTTTGCAAAATATTGTGTCTTTTTGTATTACTTCCTGTAGTAAAATTGGTTGTGTTTAAAAAAATAAATTCTTTATCAATGTTTCCATAATGAGTTGTTATTGACAGTTTTTTATTAGCAAAAAAGTGTAAACAGTTTAATCAAAAATATAGAAATATATATATTTGGTTTAATAGATTAAAAAATATCGCGTGTATATAAAATATTCAATATTTTAACAATGTGAATTACGGGTTAAAAGGTTAAAATTGTAATAAAATATGTAAATTTTAAATTAAATAAATAAAAAAGTAAAATTTTGTAGTAAATTTTAAATAAATACTGTACAGTAAACTGTATTCTAAATACTGTACAGTAAACTGCTAAGTTTTTATTTTTTGTGGATAATATTTCTTCGCGAATACGTGTATATTGTGTTCGATTTTCAAATACATATTGTAAATTAGACTTGTAGTTATATCAAAATGAGAAGGGATGGGTGTTTGCAGAACACTTCGACTTTTGAGCATACTAAAAAAATTGAAAAAAAAAGATTTTTGTTTTGTTAGCAACTTTTACATACCACATAAAATCGCCGATCGCCTTTTGATTTACAGAATTTGGAGATGAAAAACTTAATGATGAAAATACAAAAAATAAAATTTTAAAATCGCTACAATTTAAGTCTTAGTTTAAGCACGAACAAATGTTTCAAGTTCCTACAATCCTGAGCAGAAATAAGGGTAGTTTTTAAACGCATTGTAATGCCGCCATAATGCTGGGACAGCGCTTAAACGGTTGTGATGAAAACCGTTTAAAAGACTGCTAATATAAGGAGAAATTTGCAAATAGCCTATAGGCCGCTTCCCTTGTGTTTGCTTTGCGCCCTTTATGCCGGTGTCGTAGAATAGATCTTCCCCCATTACAGATCTTCCCCCCCGGAAGATTTATTCTGGTTCACGCCAGAACAGATCTTCCCCCCTCAGAATATTTATTCCCCCCTGTGTTAAAGCATACAGCAAAAATTTGCATAAAATTCCTAACAGAGAGGGGAAGATTTATTCTGGTGTTCACTCTAGAATAAATCTTCCCCCTTCCTATAAATTGTTATAAATCATGTAGAAATTATTTGCATATTAAAGACAACATTATTTTTTGTTTTTTGCGTCAATTCGTTTTTTCTTTTAATAAAAAAATTTATAAAAAATACTCGAGGTTTCAGATCAAAGAATTGGTAATAAACACAAAAAAATAAATTTTATTCTAATCAAACATTTGAGATGTCCGAAATATTTTAAAAAAACCGGCCTTTTTTAAATTAACACCTTTTGAATGTTTTACTTAAAATTAAGATTTCGATCCTATAAAGCTAAAATGTGAACCCTAAGCAAACCTAAGCAGAAAACTTAAAATCAAAATATTAACCGCTTAAAATATTAAGCAATATATTATGAAAAAAGTTAGAACTCGTAAAAGAAAGTTTGGCGGCACCAGAAAAAATACATTCTGCATATTTTCGGAAAATATCACTTCCTGATTAAAGACAAAAAAAACTTTTTTCCTAAGCCTAAGCAAAACCTAAAAATCAACCTAAACAAACAAAAAAATAATAACTTTAAACCTGTTTAATGTTGAATTAACTGCTGAACATGAAACAGATTTTTTTGTTTTTGTATTGACTTTTAAATTAAAAAAAACTAAAAACTTATGGATACTCATAATCTAATTTTTTTTCTTCTTATTTCAGTTTTTGTCTATATATTATGTTTTATAAGAAGCAAAAACTGAAAGGTAAATAATGAATCAAATACTGATCGAAAAGAAATTAAACTGGTGTCATTTTTTCATGTCTTTTCTTATTATACTTTGTCTTAAAAATTGATAAACTTAAAGAAAAAAACCTTTTCACGATATTAATTTTCTTAAAGAAATATTCAGTTTATTTAATTATGGCAGATTTTTTTACATACTCAAACAAACGAACTAATTCAAACGTATTTTTTTATCTCCGAAAACCAACTAAATAATACTTAAAATTATTAATGTCAATGCTCAACTGTTTTTTGAATTAACAACAATTAAAGCTAAAGTTGATTTATATAAAAATACAAAAAACAAACTATTTTTTTTTAAATGTAACATTTTAACATTCTTTGTTAAAAATTATGTTTTTAAAATTTGCCCTAACAAATTCTCGCGTATCATTTTTGAAATTTATGCAAATTTTTAAGGGGGGGGGGAAGATTTATTCTGGTGTTTGAACCAGAATAGACCTTCCGGGGGGAATAACTATTCTGAGGGGGGAAGATCTATTCTGGCGTAAATCAGAATAAATCTTCCGGGGGGAAGATCTATTCTAGAGCGCACCAGAATAAATCTTCCGGGGGAAGATCTATTCTAGAGCGCACTAGAATAAATCTTCCGGGGGGAAGAAAAATAGGGGGAAGATCTATTCTGCGACACCGGCCCAGTTTAGCGCGCGGGCTGTCAGATTTTACACCTGTGATACAAAAAACGAGGGAGCAAAGGGTCTAATACCATACAAACAGGCACACAGCTGATTTATTTATTTATTATTTTGTTGTTTAATTTATACACAAGCATAACACAATTTGTTTTACTTTCAAACTATTTTTTAAACATATAAAAATTTTTAATAACACACAAAAAATGTTTATTTTTTTTCAATGTTTCTAATTTTGAGAAATTCTAGCAAAATGTTTTGAATTTATAAAAAAACGGACCTTATTGCAAAATAGCAGCACAATTAAGCTTTTATTAATTATTCTAAATTTAAACTATTTTCAACAATTAAAGAAAACTCAGTGTGTAACAAACAAAATATTTAATAAACCATGTTTTTTGCAGCTAATATTAAGTTTTCGCCTTCTTTTTACCTCCTGTTTAAAAAAATCAACTATTTTGTAATACCTATAAACGCTTTAAACGCCGAGCGTATGAGCAAACAGAAAGAGAAGCGGCTGTGGTCTAACCCCGATCTTTTCTTTATTCCGCTTCCCAAAAGCGCGGGTTACTTTATTGCGCCTACGTGCAGATTAGTCATCACATCGCTATACGAAAGGCATGAAAAACTACCTTTATTTTTGCTCAGGACTGTACATATCCTAGTTTTTCAAATTTTCCGACGGCTCCAGGATTTTTTTGCGGCTTCAAAAATCCGTAGCCAACTTTTATAAAATAATTATAACGTGAAATTATATTTTGTTTTTAGATAAAATTGCATACCATAACAAATCTTTTAACGTGAGTGTACACAACTATGCTTCTGACGAAAACTGATATAAGCGAAAAATATTGAAGAACATCGAATATGAGCGTACTACTTGGGGTGTTTCGGGATCTTTTTGCCGATGAGGAATCGGTTCCGAGGAAACTAGTTCCGGCTATGTTTTTGTTTATCTTCAGCCTGATAGGCGGTGGCGTGTTTTACGCTGTGGAATTGAATGGGAAATGCCCCATGGACAATTTTTGGGAAGGTCTCCATTTTGTTGGGACCATTTATTCAACCATTGGTAGGTTCTTACCGGTTTACTATTAAATATAAATTTAATATTAAAATAAGGATCTATGTGTATTTATTTATTACAAGGTAGAGATTTTAGCCTTTTTGACCAGTTTCTTAATTTTTCACTTTTGCACAATAACTCACATTTTGATTTTATTACTCTAATGCTTATTGGAACGCCCTTTTTTCTTAAAAATATAAATTATTTGAAAAAGTTTACAACAATTTTACGTGACAATTATTTAAAACATACATGGTTCGTTAGCTTCTAATTGTAAAAAATAAAACGAAAATTTACTGTACATAAACTGGAAAAACATTTATTTTTATAACCTTATAACACTATTAAACTCGAATGCCACCAGAAAGCGACATTACTTAAACACTGAATGTTATTGGATTAATGCCAGCAGTTGATTTCAAATCCATTTCTAAATACTTGAAATAGTTAAAATAAAAAATAAAAATAAAAAGATACAAATTTATATCCGAAAACTTGATTTATTGTGCAGAAAAACATGACATAAAAAAAGCACTAAATATTACTTTCTGTCATTATATATGTTTTTCACCTATGTCTTTATACTAATATCTTTATATAGATTAAATATTAGATGTTAATTACAGAATAAACTGACTCAGTTCGCTACGTTTGAATTAAAACGAAACTCGAAACATTCAATGTAACTCTGGCTGTATTTTTCACCGACTTCAGGCCGCGTACTAAAATTAATTCAAAATACATTGAGAATTTCTGTTATTGTTTTTTTTTTACTTTTTTTATAATTATTCTGCGCGGCGACCGCTCTGTCACTTTTACAGTGCCGTTGAGTTTAACACGTTTGTTGCTTTCAACAGAATGTTTTTTTAACAAGAATGGTTCTTTCATTGCCAGTTTTTCAGTATAATATATTTTAGTAAAACGAGGCAGATAAATAAGTTATTACAACTCAACGCATTATCAAAACTTCTAAAGATTTAAGAACCATACGTTTATTGTCGATTTTTTTAGGTTACGGTAACTCCTACCCCTGTACCGTGCTTGGGAAACTGTTGACAATAGTCTTTACCCTGATCGCCATCCCCCTGGCGCTCATTACTCTGGACAATATGGGGGCGGTGTTGGCCCGTCTGGGCGCCGGTTGCTGGCGTAAGTTTAAACGCTGCGTAAAATACCGAGGAAAAAGTCCCACCAACGCCCTGATCCCACAGTCCGGCGGCGGGAAAAAGCAGCAGGCCAAGGCGCAGCTCCCCCTGTCGGTGGCTTTGGTCATCACCGTCCAGTGGATTTTGATCAGCGCCCTGTTTTTCGCTCTGTTGGAGAAGTGGAACTATTTAGACTCCATCTATTTCATCTTCATTTCCATCTCCACTATCGGTGAATTCTTGCTGTGAAATATATATTTTTTTGATTTTTTTGTTAATAATGAAAGCTTTTTATTACTTTGTGGTCGCAAAAATTAAATAGATTGCAGTTATGATGTTAAAAAATTATTCTACATTAAAAACAATATACTTTCACATTTTTTTTATTATTTCGCAGTTCATAAATTCCACGTAATAAATAATTTATATACGGTGTCGTTTAATTTGCAAGAGCGTTAGTTGTGCGCAGTTGATTGGACGTTCAGTATGCTGCTGAGTTCAGTATAAGTACAGTCACTTTTTTACGTCGTATTCCAACCAAAGAATTAAAGGGATTCAATATTTGCAAACGGATTTTTCAGACTTCAATCTCATTTACATTAGATTCAAGGATATCACGTAACAATAATTTGCATATAGTGTTATTTAATTTGCATGAGAATGTTTTGTGCGCAGCTAATAAAACGTTTATTATGATTTTCAGATCAACATAAGTACGTTTTGTATTTTTGCGCAGTTTTATAGCCAAAAAAATTAGAAGAGTTTAACAGTTGCTAACAATTTTCAGAACTAAATCTTACTTAACCTGAGATTCAAAGGATTGACGATTATAAACCAGCTTATCATTCGGATAAAGGTTCGCTGAAAAATGATTATTTATGGAAGGATTTAATTTATAGGGCTTTGCTCTTGCCGCCGCAATTTTTTTCTGAGGCCTAGCTTCTGATAAATTTACCGCGCTATTTTCCTCTTTATTCGCGCTATTTTCACCGAAAACATATTTTAGTTTGGAAGGATCACCAAAACGAGCAACTTATCGAGAATCCAATATTCATATTACTATCTTAAAACATATGAATGAGTTAGTAAAATATGAGTGAAGTATACTTGAGAAATATAATGAGTAAAATATGGGAACGGTCCATTTCGTTCCCGCTACTTCGCTCCAAACCCATTTCGCTCCCAAGAAATTTTTGCAAATTTATTATTTTTTGCTGGGACCAACCTCACTCTTGGCTTATTTCGGCCAATTTTATAAATTTATTACAAAAAAAAATTGTTTGATTTTTAGGTTTTGTTTAGGCTTAGGAAAATGAAGGGTTTCCATCTTTAAGAGCGTCGCAAAAAATGCGTTCACAAAATTTGCCAGGAGCGAAGTGGGTCGGGAGCGAAGTGGGCAGGGAGCGAAGTGGACAGGGAGCGAAGTGGGCAGGGAGCGAAGTGTCCCCAATCCGTAAAATATACTTATTAATATCAATATTATAGGATTTGGTGATTTTTCTCCTACGCATTTCAAATGGACGATATTGAACTACGCATTCATTATGATCGGACTTTCTTTATTTTCAATGTGTGTCAATATTCTCAAGGTATTATGGTCTATTACATAATAAACGCTTAACCCCTTCGGTTACTGTTTATTAATATTACGCAAGCAAAGGTGGATAATCTAATAAAGGTATGTCACAGCGGTTTGTAGCAGCGTGCATCATAAAATATAATTCGAGCAGCATGTCCGGTCTAGGGCCGCATGTCTGGACTAGGGCCGCATGTCCGGTCTAGGGCCGCATGTCCGGCCTGGGGCCGCATGTCCGGCTTTAGGGCCGCATGTCCGGCCCTGGGGTAGAATTATAGTACCACTATGGTAAGAATAACAAGAACGCAACGCAGAAAAATTTGCTCTGTTGTGCCCGGACATGCAGCCCTAGGCCGGACATGTGGCCCTAGGCCGAACATGCGGTCCTAGGCCGGACATGCGGCCCTAGCCTGGACATGCGGCCCTAGGGCCGGACATGCTGCCCTAGGCCTGACATGGTGCCCTAGGCCGGACATGCTGCCCTAGGCCGCACATGCGGCCCTAGGGCCGGACATGCTGCCCTAGGCCGGACATGCGGCCCTAGTCCAGACATGCGGCCCTAGGCCGGACATGCGGCCCTAGGCCGGACATGGTGCCCTAGGCCGCACATGCTGCCCTAGGCCTGACATGGTGCCCTAGGCCGGACATGCGGTCCTAGGCCGGACATGCGGCCCTAGCCTGGACATGCGGCCCTAGGCCGCACATGCTGCCCTAGGCCTGACATGGTGCCCTAGGCCGGACATGCTGCCCTAGGCCGCATATGCGGCCCTAGGGCCGGACATGCGGCCCTAGACTGGACATGCGGCCCTAGGGCTGGACATGCTGCCCTAGGCTGGACATACGGCCCTAGACCGGACATGCGGCCCTAGGCCGGACATGCGGCCCTAGACCGGACATGCGGCCCTAGGGCTGGACATGCTGCCCTAGGCCGGACATGCTGTCCTAGGCCGGACATGCGGCCCTAGACCGGACATGCGGCCCTAGGGCTGGACATGCTGCCCTAGGCCGGACATGCTGCCCTAGGCTGGACATGCGGCCCTAGGGCTGGACATGCTGCCCTAGGCCGGACATACGGCCCTAGGCCGGACATACGGCCCTAGGCCGGACATGCGGCCCTAGACCGGACATGCGGCCCTAGGCCGGACATACAGCTTGAATTGGATTTTATGATGCACCCTGCTACAGACCACTGTGACATACTTTTATTAAATTATCCACTTTTGACGCAAGTTATTAAGGTTTTGACGACAGCCAACGGGTTAACAAACCGATATAAATTTAGTGTAAACTTGAAGAGGTACAAAGCATTATTCTTTAAATATATTTTGGAAATGTAATATATGATTGTAAAAACTTATTAATATTATTTTGTATATTCAACAAACAAACGTTTAATAAGTAAAAAAATAGAATACAGTCTTGGGTACGTTTAATAAAGTAATTATTTATTTAGACGGAGTGGTTCAAAGTTAGTTTATAGTTTGTAGTCCTATTTTGCAGTTTATTTAGAAAAATACCGCTGAATAAAGATTGGGAGCACGTTTATTACATTGTGTATTGCCTAAAACATAGTTTATACTTCGTCCATAGTCATCTAAGAAGAGTTTTTAAGCCTCGTTCATATAATTCGTCCAAAAGACAAAATCTCAGAAACAGTCCAAAGGAAAAGGACAATTTTTCACCGAACGACAGACAAAAAACCAAATTGTCCTTTGGACAAGTCAAAGTTTTAGACGAGCCGAAGTTGTGTTTTGCGCAAGCCAAATTGTTCTTTGAAGAGCCAAAAAAACGGTTGAAATATTTAAACTTACGTTTTGAACAGTTTTAGCCATTTTTGACTGGCTGCTCCTTGGACACATTAGTTTATTTTTTTGAACAGTATTTAAAGAAGCGTTTGTGCTTCGTTTTTTTTTGACAATTTTTGGAAATTGTCCAAACCTTTGGCTTTTCCAAAAGTCCCATTGATTTGTTTTTTGAACGAAGTATGAACATGGTTAAAAATCTCCTTTGAACTTTGTTTTTTTGATTTTTTTTTGACTTTGTCTTTTGAACTTTGTTCTTTGGACAGTTTAGATGAAGTATTAACCAGGTTAAAGAATGAACTACAGATTGTATTCAGTAAATTGAAAATAAATCTTAATCCCACCCTTCATTAATAGTATGGTTCATTGGGAATTTTGTTACACCCGGAAAATTTTTTAATTCGTCTATTCGTCGGTACAAATGGCGTCAAATAGTGGTGGTTATCCCATTCTTTCAGAGTAGATTTATTGTGGTTAGGCTAAAGGCTGGTTTATACTTTGGACAAAGTCCAAAGGACAAAAGCCTTTGGACTTTGTCCAAAGGACAAAAATCCTTGGGACTTTGTCCAAAGGACAAAATCCGGACCACAGCGCCAAAACCGTCTTTTCCAAAGGACAAAATTCCTTGGATTTCGTCCAAAAGGACAAAGTCTTTGGGACTTTGTCCAAGGCACCGCGTCAAAACCCAAAGGACAACGTATTTGTACGTTTTGTCCTTTGGACTTTTCCCTGCCTCCAAACATTTAAGTGGACTTTGTCCTTTGGAAAAAGCCAAAAGACCCCAAAGGAGGCAAACTTCCTGACTTTGTCCAAAGAACGGTTTGTCAAAAGTATGAACCAACCTTAAAAAACTAATTAATTTAACTCACTGTTTAGCAAAACCTGTCCAATTTATCGCAAACCATAAGCGATAAAATCGTGGAGAACTACATGGCCAATATGGAGAAACTGTACGCGAATGGCGGCGAAGGATCCGCGGAACTCCCGTCCGATCCCAAGGCCGCCAAACGACAAATCAAAGAGCAAATACTGAACGCACCGGGCGGTAAATACCTCCAATTTTTCATGGGAAAAGAAAGCGAAAAACGCCTGATTAAAGAGTTACAAAGCAAAGCTCGCTTGAGGATCCGAGGTATGTTTCCGATACTTGGCAAGTTAGTGTAATTAGATGGCTGTATAAATCTATTTTAGGCTTGTTTGTTTGTAATTGTTTACTGATTTGTTCCAGTCATAAAGAATTTTTTAATTGTTATCCATTTATCCTTTGGGATTTTTTCCGCTACAAATCCGCAAAAAAGGATTCCGCGCCAGTTCTGTTCAGTGTTAAAATTCGCGTTTCACTTCTGGTTCGCGTGAGCGTGAAGTTTAACACTGAGCAGCGGTGACACGGAATCTCTTCTGCGGATTCGCAGCACTTTTTGGACGAAAATATCCCAAACGATTAAACAATAAATAAATAATCAAAGTTTAAAATTTAATACTTATCGTGAAGTGAATATGTAAACTAAAATTTCTGTATTGAGTTTATTTCTTAAATGTTTGTAACTTGGCTCCAAGCTCATATGTATTACTTCAATTTTCAATAAATTTCTTCCGCTTTAAAGCTTCCGTTGTTTTTTTTTCTTTACGTTCTTTTCTCCGATCACGCATTCAAACTACGTGACATTCAAAAGAACAAAATTGCTGCTCAAAACTAACATAAATATCGATCAAATTGATCTATATTAGCCTGGAAAAATGCTCGAAAAATCGAGCAATAAAGGGCGATCACCGGGGCGAACAATATTTTAGTGATGAAACACTCACAAAAATAAATATTTAAGTGAAAACAAATTACGTGTGATGATATAATGTGTAGGTTAACTATATCCATACTTAAGGTGTTCAGGCGTTCAAAGAGATGCTGGATAACTCCACCTTAACAGTCCAAACAATGACCAAAAAAAATT
Organism: Microlaimidae sp. YZB2_3; assembly: GCA_030248175.1. NCBI lineage: Eukaryota > Metazoa > Nematoda > Chromadorea > Desmodorida > Microlaimidae > Microlaimidae sp. YZB2_3. The sequence continues at coordinate 12,501 of JASAMX010011885.1, forward strand.
GTCCGTGAAACTGAGCCGACGGATGTTTAGTTATAAAATACTCACAAGGTTAAATGCTTATATAATTCAGAATATTGGTTCAACAAAGTCGATATTTTAGGCGTTGAAGCGGTCGAAGAAATGGCTGACAACTTCAGTTACTGTCCTGAGGACGGCTAAAAAAACGTCGCTAAAATTCAGCAAGGAAATGTTTTAATGATTAAAAATAATCGCAATAATAAATGTTTGAATTTTATTTAGATTTTTTAGTTTAGGTTTTATTTATTACATTAAGATTCAACTGATTTTATATTTTAGACGTTCATTGTGTCGAAGAGATGTCGGACAACTTCACTCAAACCGTCACAACAACGGCCGAAAAGAACGTGGCGGCGAAATTCAGCCGGCGATAGTTTTAGTGATAAAATACACATAACGATAAATGCTTAGATTAAAATAAATAAAAATAATTTAAAAAGTTTAACTAAGTTTATTACAGTTTAGGCAGGTTGTAGATTAGTCGAATGTTTTAGAGATAAAATACTTCCAAGAATAACGATATAAGTTTGTCTAAATCCGTATTTAGGTGTACAAGCGGTCGAAGAAATGTCGGATAACTTCACTCAAACCGTCACAACAACGGCCGAAAAGAAAGGGCGAAATTCAGCCGGCGATAGTTTTAGTGATAAAATACTCACAACGATAAATGCTTAGGTTAAAATAAATAAAAATAATTTAAAAAGTTTAACTAAGTTTATCACAGTTTAGGCAGGTTGTAGATTAGTCGAATGTTTTAGTGATAAAATACTTCCAAGAATAACGATATAAGTTTGTCTAAATCCGTATTTGGGTGTACAAGCGGTCGAAGAAATGTCGGACAACTCCACTCAAACCGTCACAACGACGGCCAATAAAAACGTCGGTAAAATTTACGGTGAATGATTAAGTGATGAAATACCCGCAAAAATAAATGCTTATAGGTAAAAACAACTAACCATATAGATTCAACAAACTTCGCAAAGTCGAATGAACTGGTCGAATGATTTACTTATAAAATCCTTGCAGCGATAAATAGTAAGGTGAAAACACTTAGATTTAACTGATTTTATACTTTTAGGTGTACAAGCGGTCGAAGAAATGGCCGACAACTCCACCCAAACCGTCACTACAACGGCCGAAAAGAACGTTGGTGAAACTCAGCCGGCGGCCTCCGTTCAGCCGTGGCGCAAGCCGCCGACCAAAAACGCCACCACCCAGCTGGCTTGGCCGCCGAAGGTTGCAGTGGAGCCCAATTGGAAAGTGATCCACGGCTATAAAGCCAAAAAACGGCGGAATCTCACGGAGGCCGCCAAGGCCTACCTGGTGCAGGAAGACCGGGACTACGCCAAAAGAAAGCAGAAAAGGGACTTCCCGATAGATGGACGACTGACTTATTCCGACGAAGAGGATGGACACCTTTCCCTACCTCCATCTGGCGCCTCCAAGCGCACGCATAGAAAATCTCGTTCGACCGCTACCACCACGGCGTCTAGTCGATTGAAAGGAGGATTTGTGTCCAAAATTCATTCAGCGGACTCCTCTCAGCATCCGTCTTTGAACGATGTCCAGGTGGATTTGGATGGAGCCAGAGTTCCGTCTTCGAAGGAAGAAGTCGTAACTTCTTCTCAATCGGTTTAAAAAAAAATTTTGAACTATTTTTTAACAGTAAAACTCTGGATTTAAAAGGTCTTACCACCGAAATAGTGAAGTTGGATAAGAAGACCAAATACTGGAACTCAAACGTCCTTTGTGTTACGTATTTTAAACCAAATATGGACCGATCCTTCTTAAAAAAACCTCTCCATTTTAAAAAATAAGTACATTACATTACTCCTGAGTCCCAAAAAAAATATTTAAAAAAAAATGAAAAAAATAATTTTTGGCGCATTCATAACTTGTCTAATATTAGTAATTTTAAAACTTCAAATACTGTTTTTAATTAAAAAAACAAAGGTGTTTTTTGGTTTTTATTCAACTAAATACATGATCTATAAAATTTTAGTTTTTAATAACTGAGTCGATCGGTTTTCAAATGACGCATAATAAGAGGACCAAGTTTCAGCACTTTCACTGGTAAATTTCAAGAAAAGTTTAAAATGGTTTATTAACTTAGATTTGCTAAGCTTTAGATCTATTTTTAGCAAACTAATTTTTTTCGATGATCATAACCGGTTTTTTTTTCGGTTAACCGTGATTCGCCTGCTTTCAATGAAAAATGCTATTAATTTAGTAATTTTAAATTTGGTACAATATTAACCTTTTTGATGAAACTTACTTACTTAATTTATGATCAATTAATATTGTGTGAAATTTATAAATAATGAAACTCTATAAATAAATGATTTATTAATTTAGTAATTTAAAATTTGGTACAATATTAATGTTTTTGTTAGAATAGACTTACTTTCTTGATTTATGATCAATTAATATTGTGGGAAACTCTTAAATAATGCAACTTAATAAAAATTGATATAATAATTAAAGAAATACAATATTATGAATTCGCAAATTAATAAATTTCTGAGGGTTCATTGGTTATAAGAATGGTTTTTTCGGGGTTATCCTCAAGTTGATAAAACTTTTATTCTTTCTACATTTCGAAACAAACAACGTGCAGGAAAAGGTTTAACGTAAGTGAAAAACACATGATTTGTTTCGAAACGTAGAAAGAATAAAAGTTTTAAAAATTTAATAGTAATAAGTTTTTTTTGTATTTTTAGTAATATTTAAGCTATATTTTACTCAATTAGAAATGGAGTCCTGGAATATTTTTCAAAATCAAAAATGGAAAGGACACGTGTTTTTTTTCTGTTAATTTTGGCTCGCTGCGGGCTGGAGGCTTTGCCTTTGGAGTTAAAAATGAGAAAGTGAAAAATAATAGAGTGAAAAATGTGTGGACGGTGCAAAAAAGAGGTGGTAGCGTCTAGGGTTGTTCTCTGCTTTGTCAAATATGTAATACCGTGAAGATGGCTTAGACACTCACGAGTATTCACTGCGACCCGGGGCTACTGGCTTAATTAGACGGACTGAAGCTTCTGGCTCTGTTGGACGGGATCTGACTGCCGCTTCGCCCGCTCCGCTTTTCGCGCTTTTCCGGATTGGCTGCCCTCTTTATCGGCCCGCTCGGCGGGGTGAAAATTCAGCTTCTTCGTCCGCTTATTTGACTGCTCCCGAACATTAGCTGGATCCGGCTTCTCCCGCCTGACTTCTCGTGTTGTTCTTTCTACTTCGTGAGCGACGGGCTTTTTTTTTCAGAAACGCTGCGGTGCCTCTATTTGGATTTCATGTTTCCCTTTGCAAATTTTCGGCCTTCCCTGAATTTAGTCCGTTTTTTTTATATTCGCGTTCCGGAAAACAAAGTGGTAACGTATGTAGTTTATTGTTTTATTCACTTAAATCACGTAAATCAAAAACTCAAGGTTTTTAAAACCCCAAACACAATAGTTTATAAACCTAAGGTATAACTTTATTTGTATCCTAACAAACAACACATGTGATTTCAGAGTATTATAATTCTTGCATTTTTATTCGTGTTTTGTAATTTGATTTATCATCAGGCCAAAAATTAAAGAAATAAAAAATATAAAAGCATAGACATATTTTGAAAAAAAGTCAAAATAATAAAAAACCACGAATTTTTTTGCGTACATTTTTTTACGTGAATCAAGGTTGAAAAAGAACAAATTACAAATTTTCGGCACTATGACATTTCTAGGCCGCCGAATAAGCAAATGAATCTTGCCAAATTAAAAACTGTGATCTTTTTTTTTTTTTGTGTGTGTGTGTGTGTGTGTGTGTGTGCGTGTGTGTGTGTGTGTGTGTGTGTGTGTGTGTGTGTGTGTGTGTGTGTGTGTGTGTGTGTGTGTGTGTGTGTGTGTGTGTGTGTGTGTGTGTGTGTGTGTGTGTGTGTGTGTGTGTGTGTGTGTGTGTGTGTGTGTGTGTGTGTGTGTGTGTGTGTGTGTGTGTGTGTGTGTGTGTGTGTGTGTGTGTGTGTGTGTGTGTGTGTGTGTGTGTGTGTGTGTGTGTGTGTGTGTGTGTGTGTGTGTGTGTGTGTGTGTGTGTGCGTGCGTGCGTGTATGTTTGTGCGTGCGTGCGTGCGTGCGTGCGCGCGTGTGTGTGCGTGTGTGTATGTTTGTGTGTGTGTGTGTGTATGTGTGTGATTGTATGTGGGGTTTTTTTTTTTTTTTTTTTTTTTTTTTTTTTTTTTTTTTTTTTTTTTTTCCACGTGGGTACGTTAGGTGTATTTGTGTGCGAGTGTGCGCGGTGTAGCAAAAATTACGTTTAAAATCACATATAGTTTTTTTCGCAAATTCATGTGAGTTTCGACAACGGATAAACATTATACCGAGAGGGGTAAAAAACACATTTGTCTTTTAAAGTTTTGCTACTTAAATGCATATACTAACCAAGATCGAGTCTAAATTATAGCTTTATCTGCATCTTGTCAATAATAATTATATTTTATTTGCTTCATATTATTGTAAATAACTACTATTTCAATTTTTGATTGATTGTTTTCTTACGAGTCAAACAATGTGTATACAATCGATAATAACAGGTCTTCTCATTATTTTAAAGTGTCTTTCAGTCGACACCAGGCAGACCAGTCTCTTCGCGCACGTCGTTCTAATGAAATTCGCCTGTTTTTTATCATAATAACATCTTCAGCCTTGTAATACGAGAACGGATGCAATTTCGAAAGTGTTATTAAAACCCCATCCATCGTCTACCCCGCGGTGGAAACGCGGGAATTTTTTTTTTTTACATCACGAAAATAAAGTTTCGTCGCTTTGCGCGGGCGGTTTGCCTAAACATAACTTAATATTTTCGGTCCGGCGGGCAAAATACCAGTTCTGATTTACGCTCTATTGAAAAATACACTGCAAGACATACGCAATTGAAATTTTCTTGTGAATTTTTGTAAAATATATAGTTTCGATATTAGTTATGGCTACGATTCATTTTTTGGGTTTAAAAAAAAGCCCGTTTTTATGCTTTGGTGTGTAAACAGACTATTCTAAATATACAATAGTTTTATTTGTAAATTCGGTAAAATTAGAATAAACTGTTCTCTAAACGTATCGCGACATCTAACTCCATAATAATGGCACAGTCAATAGCGTGACACTGGTCCATCATAAGTTGGTTTACGATATAAATGGCCGGTCTGAAAAATATTTCTGACACCTTTTTTGTGCGCAATGACTCGTAATATCCATCATTAGGAATGCGAAATCGGATGCCAAATTGATCTAAAAATTCTTCAGTTTAAATAAATAATAAATTGAAGCACTTTTTGTAAAATATTTCGTAAGATGTTTTTTGTAAAAAAAACTTTTTATTATGCGTTCATTGCAAAAATATCATCTATCTACAGTTGTATTTAATCCCAGATTCTTTCAAAAAGCGTTGATTCAGAAATTGAAGGTTTTATGCTTAAACACTGCTAAGGTTTTTATATTTAAATAATTTTGTGTGCTGCAAAAAAGGTGCGAGTCTTTAGAGCCACAAGCTGGGAACATAGAACCGTCGAAAGTTTTTGGGAACTTAGAGCCACTGGCAATTGTAACTTTAGCGTTTAAGATAAAATTAATTTGGGCTTAAATTTAGGTTTGCTTTTGATTTAGGTGAACATTTTAGGGATTTATAATTTCGGCTCTATGTTCCCCACTTACGGCTCCAAGTTCATTATTTTTGGCTCCAAGTTCCCTTGGTTTCATCGACTTTAAATCGCAAAGTTTAGGTTTATGATAATACCGCGCGATACTACGAATTTGATAAAATTCGGTGTGTAATTAAAGGATATTTAATTTGGGGAATAGAGAAACAGTATTTTATTTGAAGAATGGGAGAACAATGTCCATTCCTATTTATTGGAAATGGTATCGGGTATTGCAGAAAAGAAACTTCTAAAATTTGTAAATTAAGCTTTTTTTATAAGTTTCAGTTAATTGTACTAAAAATTTAGAATCTTACTCATATTACTATGAAATATTGAAATACTATGAAATATTATTTAGTGTCTTATTTTGATTTTATTTGAAAGCGAAATAAAAATTATTGCCCAAATATAAAAAAATAATCTAATGCTATTGCTTAAAAATTGCATAAAATCAAAGTACTGTTCTTTTCCATTATCTTAAAAAAGAGCTGTACATTATGTTTGTTATATGTTTTGTTGCTGCTAAAAAGATTACAGGTTTAGTATATATTAAATTGGTTTTTGTTTCGTTGAGTAATCTACTTACCCATTTCTCGTTTGGCAATTATCCTTACTTTTTAAATGTTGATCAGTGTTAAATACACCAAAAAGCCATATAATAAACATTCAAAATTAAGACACTATAAAATGATTTTCAGCCAATGAACGCTCGGCAAAAATCAATAACCTCTTTGATTTTTTATGTTTTTTACGGCTCGTCTCGTTTTTTGCTCCTCCTAGATGAAAACCCATTGAGCAATATGGTAACTAAATATTGCTAATTTTAATGAAATTTGAGTCCTTTATAAATGAATATGATGGTTACGAAATTATTTCTAATAATAATGAGAAAAAATAACTTTGCTGTTGCTAGTTAAAATAGAGTACAATCAGTTATGTAAATACCTATCTAAAAACATTTAGATTGGCGCTCCCGCCACAAAATTAAAATTCCTCGCAAATTAAATGACTTTCATTAATATTTTTTCAAAATATTGAAGAGCTAAAAATCTTAATACATCTATTTTAAAATTTTTAACTGGTTTATGTAATAAATTTTAAGCATGTGACCAAAAATAACAAAAACTACAGGACATTGTTTTTAAATTTTTTAATTTTCTGAGAAAATTGCGTCAAACTTATTTATTTCATGACAAATTTTAATTTTGCAGCGGGACCGCGGACATATTTTGTTACATGCTATAAGCAAAAATATATAATATACCCGAAAAATGTGCAACTCCTATATAAAAAAAGGACACAAAGTGGCCTTTATATGAGACTCTCACATTTAAAATGACATCTCCACTTATAATGGCATAGTAGTCATTTTT
>JASAMX010011888.1:0-16114 GCA_030248175.1 Microlaimidae sp. YZB2_3
TGCCAATAGCAACACACATTCAACTCCTCCACGCAAAACAAGCGAAATTGGCAGCCATGTACACAAACAATCCACTTAACCACTTAACACAACAACCTGCACCCAGCAGGCTCAAAAAGCAAACAATCTCTCGCAACAACAACTACACAACAAACATTACAATAGACATACGCAACAAAACATACAAACCACTAAAACAACAAATCCACACAAACACAGTCACAAACCACATTAACAACACTCCAATAAACCAATTACTTCAAACTAAACTACCAGCAAGCAATAAGCAACGAGGAAGAAAATCTTCCTCGCGAGGTCAGGAGAACCCTCGCCCAACTCAGGGCGGGGAAATCTCCTTTCCTCTATTCTTACCTACACAAAATCAATCCCACACAGACACAATACACATCATTAAACTGCCCGCTATGCAAAACACGAACGCACACAACACATCTTTTCAAATGCACACACATTAACTCGACCTTGGGACCAGAGGACCTCTGAGCAAACTCCGCAGTGGTTGCTGATCTCCTCCGAGAGTGGGAAGAGGGGGTGAGCAAGGCGAAGAGCGTGCCGGACGGAAACGACCAGGGTTGAATAAAACTCTGGTTACTGGCAAACGACAACAACATTATTACTACCCATTCGGTCCTGGTAATGGATAAAAATTTCTTTCAAGTTAATGCAATATAACCCAAATTATGTAGCAGAAAGCTCAAAATGTTTTTTGGATCTAAAAGTTTATTAATTTTGCGCAGTTGAACTACAGCTGATAAAAATAAAGCAGAATTAGAAGTGAAATCAATGGGAAGCAGTCAAACAACTGCTAATAAAACCAAAAAATGTGCAACTCCTATATAAAAAAGTAAGTTAAAGTAGGCCATTATAATTAGCCTTTCCATTTAAATGGCACCCTTTATTATAATGGCATAGTAGTCATTTTAATTCGGCGAATTAAAATGGAGAGGAATCTATTTTTTAAATTTATCACCAACCGCCCTTAAAAGACCTAAAACAAAAAAGGAATCCCGAAAAAAATTTGAAATTTGAAACGATATTTTGGTCAGGATTTGCTTGGCGGTCATTTTCAGCTATTTCCCGTAGAGATCCGTTGTGATTAAGATATTTAAAATCGAGGCTAAAACTACAGGCCTCCACATATTTTCACTATCCCGCGGAGACTGCCCCCTGGTACAGACTTTGTTTAGTTTATTAAAATCAATAGTTCAATCTTACTCCTTGCTTGATTAACAAACCGCATCCAGTTTCCCTCTGTATGTCGTTTTCCGTCTATCCAAAATTTGTTGAGGCTCATTCCGATTTGCCAACTGTATCCAGAATTTTCAGCTTCTACTGGATTTGTTACAACTTTTCCCTAATTTTTATATTTTTTTTTGTTTTGTAAGTATATTGTAGCACGAAAATTATTTTAAAGTCAATGAAAAATAGGCTACAGGTTTTCAAAACGAATTATGGATAAAACTGCGCATATCAAATTTGTAAGTTTGCCTACTTATGGGGGAAGATTATGCAACCACAACCACTTAAATTATGTCTTTGTTGATTTTAAAATAGAAATGATTAGACCAACTTTTATGGAAAGCTTGGTTGACTGCAAACGAAAAAGACAATAAAATGATTGGACAACATAGTTCAATTGAATCTACACAGAGCAAATCGTGAGAATGCTTTGAAAAAAAATATAAAAAACAAAATAGATAAGCTAAATTTTACCTCGTATGGTCCAAAACAAGTGTTAATTGGCAGCGGTTTAAGAGTCCAGACGCCTTTTCCGGCATTTTTTATTTTACTTTCACCAATTTCCAGCATAGGCGGAATCGAACCTCGACTATAAAGCGCACTGCCAGCTGGAAACTAAAAAAATACGTTTATGATAAAGGCCCACACATAAATAGATAGTAGAAAGGAGGAAAATAATTATTTTGATTAAACTGCAATATGTAAGCCCAAACAATATTATTGACAGACAATACGGATTTTGTACACAATTTAAGATTTTGCAAACAACATAACGTTCCTGCAAAAATTGTTCTACTAAATAAAAACATCACTGCTGCTTTTAACTTTTAAGTGATTTAAACTAAAAGCATCTAATTGTCACAGCTTCACATTTTTTTTTAAATTCACACATTTCACACAAATAGCCAAAGGCAAGTAAGAAAAAAAACTCACTAAATTAAAAAAAAACAACAAAACACAAAACAACATACGCTTGCCTTGCTTAAAATAAAAAAAATTTAATTTTGATAAAATCTACACCAAAAATCAGTTTGCAAAATTTGTTGTTTTTTATTTAGTTTTTAACCCCAAATTTTGAAAAATATGAGATTTTTAAATGTTTTGAATTTTTTTCAAAAAAAGTCAGTTCATCTATGCTGTTTTTAAAATATTAGTAATTTTGACTTTTAGAGCTACACGCATGAAAATTAACATCCTGATCCTGCACCATTAACCAGACCTTTGCACTGCCCCCCCCCCCCCAGGGTTAACCCGGGGGGGGGGGGGGGGCAATTCCAAAATGGGGGGGGGCACGGGGGGGCAACTTTTTTGAAACCAATAAAACGGGGGGGGGCAAGCAGGGGGGAAAAAGAGAAAAAAAAAAGAAAAAAGAGAAAAAAAGAAGGGAAAAGGGAAAAAAGGGACAAAAAAAGCGGAAATAAGGTAAAAATAGGTCTAAAATGGCTTAAAATACATTGAAATAGGCTAAAAAATGCAAAAAATTCGCGATGATGGCGTCATCATAGGTCAAAAATGGCGTCATATTTTTAGGGTACTTTTTCATTTTTTGGCGGGGGGGGGGGCAATAAAACGGGGGGGGGGGGGGCAAATCCTCCAATAAAACGGGGGGGGCATTTTCAGACCGTGCACAGGTCTGCATTAACACATGTTCTTTTACATGGAAAATGATAATCGTGGTGGTTTTTAGCTAGTCGCTTGTCGTACCATTTTTTTTCAAAGTGAAAAAAAAACTGTGAACTAAATTTGCTGTTTTTTCCAAAAAAAAACACCTTGAAAACCTTTGAAATTAATAAAAACTTCTGAAAATCGTGTTTTAACATTTCAAAAAAAACAAACAGTATTTGAAATCAATTATTAGTAGTCAGTCATAGTTTATTTATCAATTATAGCAACTACTCTCTGTTTTTTTAATGACACTGGAAAAATTTTAACAAAAAAGTTTTTGTTTGCGATCTTATAATTTTTGATCGCGCCGCCATCAATATGCAAATATCTCGCGTTAAAGTCCTTGTACTTTTCGCTACCTCCTGAAAATTTTTTTTTTAAATTCTGGGGGTTAGCCACCCCCGAAATTTACAGTCAATTTTTTTGGCCAAATTTCTAACTTTTTACCATATGGGTCCTTACGTCTGAAAATTTCCGTGCAGATTGCCCACACTTTGCTGAGCTCAAAAATATAATTTTTTAGGGGTAACTTACCTGGGTCAGGTACCCCGAGAGGTTAAAGGGGTCAATTTTATAATTTTTGCTAAAAATCTTTGTATGAGGGACGCATTGTGCATATTTTATCATCATACCATAGGTTCGAGACCGAGAAGGATTTACGCGGAATACATTTTGGTGATAGAGCCAAAAATTTTTTGGTTCCCTAGAGCACTGCAATGTCAAAAATAAAATTTTTGACACAGCCTCTCTACATAGGCGAGTAATATATAATTTTAAATCTCTCGGCGTGCTGATTTCAAAAATATATAAAATTGTTCTAAACGGTCGGATAACAAAAATACAGACCCCTTTGTACCCCCAAAATTAGTAAGGGGTGATTTTTTGTATTTATTATTTATAAGCATAGGTGGGCAGGGGGGGTTGGGGGGGTTATACCCATAGGTGGGCAGCCTCTCGGATTTTGGGGGGGGTCAAATTTTAGGGGGGGGGGGGTGTCCGGCAAGACCCAAATTTTGAGGGGGGGTGTACCCAATATTTCCGCGCTGCCTTAAAATGGGCTTAAAACGCGTAAAAAAACGTAAAACAAGCTTATAAATGCTTTAAAACTGTGTAAAATTGAAATAAGACCTTATTGCAACTTACAAATTGTATTGTTTAATTCTTTTATTAATAATGTGTTTATATATTCTTATAATTAGATTAGAAATCATAGTTTTTTTTTAATAATTACGTAATAATAGAATAATAATATTATTGTCTTGATTATAAAGTCAAGTATCACAAACTTTTTAATCCATAATCTTATATTTAATTAAAGATTATATACATACATGGGCGTAGCCAGGGGGTGGGGGGTCTAGACACCTCTTTTAGGTCGGCAAAGGGAAAAATTTGGGGTTAGACAGACCCCCCCCTTTTGCAGTGGCGTGCCCAGGATTTCATTTCGGGGGGGGGGGCGGTCTGGGGACCCTACTAACCCTGAAGGGGGGTCTGGGGGCGGTAGCCCCCCAGATATGAGGGGGGTCTGGGGGGCGAGAGCCCCCCAGCGGGGTCAAGGGGCGGAGCCCCTTGTCAGGGGGGTTCGGGGGGCAGAATGCCCCCCGGGAGAGAAAATTTTTAATTTAAGGCGCTAAAATACACTTGAAATTTTAATTCCAGATGATACTTATTACAAAATTTAAGGTTTCTTATACCTACACATTTAAAACATGTGTTTAAAACGTTAATTAAAGGATAATAGTGTTTATAGTAGTTTTATTAAACTGTATACCTTAACTACTGAACGGGATAATCGATTTGTAATCGAAAAACTAAGATAAATTGTCAATTAACAATTAACTCTCCGCGCGAAGCGCGGAAAAATTTTTTTTAGTCGTTTTATAACACTTAAAAATTTTTCTCTGGGAGGCGAATTTGGGGGGGGGTGTCCCCGGGTACCCCAAATTTAGGGGGGGGGGGTGTCAGCAATATCCGAAATTTTGGGGGGTATAACCCCCCCCCAACCCCCCCCCCCTGCCCACCTATCCTCTATTAGGGCCCTCCTGTGGTTATACCCCCCCCCCCCCCACCCACACGGACCTACCCCCCCCTATCCCCAAAATTTCGGGATTTTGTACTGACACCCCCCCCCCTTAAATTTGGGGCCCCCCCCCCCGACAACCAAACTAGGTGGGCAGGGGGGGGGGGGGGGGTTGGGGGGGTTACCCCCCCCCAAAATTTTGGATCTTTGCTGACACCCCCCCCCCCCCATCACAGACACCCCCCCCCCCCCTCCCCCAAATTCGCCTCCCAAAGAAAAATTTTTAAGTGTTATAAAAGGACTAAAAAATTTTTCCGCGCTTCGCGCGGAGTGTTTATTACCTTATTTTCCCGTTTATTACCTTTTATTACCTTTAAATTCCCCCGCTACGCGGGCAGTTTAAATTTCCCTGCTACGCGGGCAGTTTAAATTGGCAATTTATCTTAGTTTTTCAATTTCAAATCGATTATCCCATTCAGTAGTTAAGGCATACATGTTTAATAAAACTACTATAAAACACTATTATCCTTTTTTAACGTTTTAAACACATGTTATAAATGTATAGTATAGCTATAAAAAACCTTAAATTTTGTAATTACTATCATTTGGAATTAAAATTTCTAGTGTATTTTAGCGCCTCAAATTATAAATTTTCTCCTCCGGGGGGCATTGTTCCCCCCGAACCCCCCTGACTGAATTTTTAAGATCACAGAAAATTATGTAGAAATTAGGTAAAAAAACAAAAGTAAAAGGTATGTTCACGCGATCACCAGGAGACGATTTTTAAGCCGTTTTTAGTATATATTTTAAAAAATTTTCGCCTCCGGCGGCTGGGGGGACACCCCCCAGACCCTCCGGCCGACGCTTCGCGTCGGCTCGCGCCGCTACGTGGTGCAGGCGGCAGCGCTTCGCGCCGCTTTGACAACACTTCACTCCATTCCCCCAGACTGACGCCCCCGAAATGAAATCCTGACTGCTCCACTGCACATTTTTATTAAAAGAATTAAAAAAATAAAATTTTATAAGTTGCAATAAGATCTTATTTTAATTTTACACAGTTTTAAAGCATTTATAAGCTTGTTTTACGTTTTTTTACGCGTTTTAAGCTCATTTTAAGGCAGCGCGGAAATATTGGGTACACCCCCCTCAAAATTTGGGTCTTACTGGACACCCCCCCTAAAATTTGACCCCCCCAAAATCCGAGAGGCTGCCCACCTATGTTTATAAGCCGTGTTTATATTCGTTTCAAAGCTCGCTCTAGAAGTGCTAATTTCAAAAATATTAATTTCAGGCTAAAAATTTTTATGGTTACCCGGTTACATACCCCCAAATTTGAAAAATGGTAATTTTGCCATTTTTTCATTTTAAGTGACGTGCTTATACTCATATGAAAGGTCTCGACGCACTTATTTTAAAAATATATAGTTTTTTTTTAAATATTCTTTAGTGGTTACCATACATGGGCAAGTTGGTCCGGAGTGGGGGTTAAACCCCAAATTAGGGGGGGTTAAAATCCAAGAAACGCAAAATACCCATATCCAGACCTGTGCACGGTCTGGAAATGGCCCACCCCCCCCCGCCAAAACATGAAAAAGTACCACTCTAAAATTATGACGCAATTTTTAACCTATGATGACGCTATCATCGCGAATTTTTTGCAGTTTTTAGCCTATTTCAATGTATTTTAAGCCATTTTAGACCTATTTTTATCTTATTTTCGCTTTTTTGTCCCTTTTTTCCCTTTTCCCTTCTTTTTTTCTCCTTTTTTTCTTTCCCCCCTGCTTGCCCCCCCGTTTCAAAAAAGTTGCCCCCCGTGCCCCCCCCCCCCGTTTTAACCCGTGGGGCAGTGCACAGGTCTGCATATCGTTTTTTTCTGGAGTGCATTTTATCCATATCGTTTTTCGATTTTGAAGGAAAAATGGGTAAAAAAACGCTAATTTTAGGTCAAAAAGCCCTTTTTATTGCATTTTTGAGCTTTTTATTGCTTAAAACATTCATTTTGACCTAAAACTTAAGTTTGGAGGCAGTTAGAAGTCATTTTAAAGACATTTTTTTCTTCATTTTTCCAAAATTGGGGGGGTTGACTTTCCCCCCCCCCCCCCCCTTGGAAGCGAAAATAACCAGGCGCTGAAAAGAGACAGCCAAATTTATTGAAAAATTTCCGATACAGGAATTGAACCCGTAACCTACAAAGTGACTCTGGCGTGCTATCCTCACTATAGGCCGGACAAGGAAGGGGAAGGATAATCGCCTTTTATAACGCTTGCCCCTTTGAGTTTTCGGGGGGAGTTAACCCCCCCCCCCCGACCTCTTCCCCCCCCCCCCCCCCTCTCCCGCCCCCGGCGCCCAAAGGGAAGCGAAAAACCACCCTACACACCCACAATCCGAACAATTGCCCCAAAAAAAAAAAAAAAATGTACAACACGCTAATATCAAAAAAAATTTTTTTACTCGATTCACTCAATGGTTACTATTTTTACAACCCACAACGTACCCCCAAAATTTTTTAGGGGGTCATTTTTATATATTTATTATAATACCGTCTTGTTTGTACTGGGTCATTTCACATGGAACCAACCAATATTTTGAACAAAAACTACCTTCATCTCTTCGATTTGGTTTAAACTTGGTGTGCAAGTAGCTACTGTAGAATAATGTTTACATGCAAAAATTTACACTTTCAGACCCAGTGGTTCCTGAGATATGACCCCTGAAATTTTGGTTTTTGGGACCAATTTCGGGAAACCCGTATATGTTTGACAGGACATAACTGAACAATGACTACAAGCTACCCCTACGTTATTATGTTCGTTTGAGAGCTAATAAACTGGTCTATCATTTAAAAATGACAAAAACATGGCATTCGTTGGAAAAAATTTGAGCTATTATAAAATTAAACAAAAAAATCGTTCATACTCAAAAACCTATCATTTTATTTTGCTGAAATTTTAACAGCTTCTACATGCAACTCTTTTCTACATTCGTTTCAATTTTTAACAATGGTTCTTTTTTGGTTGACGTGTTCTACTCATTTGAGTTATTTGCATTGAGTATGAATACAATCAAACTACGAGCAAATTACAAAATTATAATTTTTTAAAATTACAATTATGAGCACTCATATCAAAGCTCTTGACACGTTGATCTCAGTAATATAAATTTCAACTCTATTCACCCAATGGTTATCATTTTTACAATCCACAATGTACCCCCAAAAATTTTAGGGGGTCATTTTTATATATTTATCATAATACAGTCTTGTTTGTACTCATATCAAAGCTTTCTACACACTGATTTTAAAAATATAAATTTCAACTCGATTCACCCAATGGTTACCATTTTTACAAACCATAATCAATGTACCCCAAAAATTCTTAGGGGGTCATTTTTATATATTTATTGTAACACCGTTTTGTTTATACTCATATTAAAGCTTTCGATACGCTGATCTTAAAAATATAAATTTTAACTTGATTCACTTATTGGTTACCATTTTAACAATCCATGGTAACCAATAAGTGAATCGAGTTGAAATTTATATTTTTGAGATCAGCGTGTCAAAAGCTTTAATATGAGTATAAACAAGACAGTATTACAATATATAAAAATGACCCCCTAAAATTTTTGGGGGTACATTGTGGATTTTAAAATTGGTAACCATTGGGTAAATCGAGTTGAAATTTATATTTTTAAGATCAGCGTGTCAAAACCTTTAATATGAGTACAAACAAGACGGTATAACAATATATATAAACAGACCTGTACACGGTCTGGAAATGCCCCCCCGCTTTATTGAAGAAAATGAAAAAGTACCCTAAATTATGACGCCATTTTTTTGACCTATGATGATGACGCGATCATGACGTGATTAGGAATACTATAAGACATTTTAAGAGTCCTTAAAAACCAAACATCTAAAATTTAAAGCAGGTTACAGACCTGTGCACGGTCTGGAAATGCTCCCCCTAAATATTAGTGGCTGTGCCCCCTTCCCGCCTGTTTAATTTCTACCACCCAGCCAAAAAAAACAAACAAAAATATGACACCATTTTTGACCTGTTATGACGGCAGCATTGCAAAATTTTTGCAGCTTTTAGCCTATTTCAATGTATTTTAAGTCATTTTAGACCTATTTTCACTTAAATTTTGCTTTTTTTTGTTCTTTTTATCTCTTTTTTTCTCGTTTACATCTGCTTTCCTTCCTCGTTTTAAAAACAATTGCGCCCCCCATTTCGGAATTACCGCCCCCCCCCTCAAATAAGACACCCCAAGCTGGCAGTGCATAGAGCTGTATGTCAAAACTTTTTAAACTATTTTAGATCTATTTTTACTTTTTAATTTAATTTTGACTTGTTTTGTATTTTTTTCTTTTTTTCCTTTTTTTCTTTTTCATCTTTCTCCCCTGTTTGCTTCCCCCCAATAAAATCCCCAGAGGGGGGGGGGGGCAGTGCACAAGTCTGCAGTTATATAGGCAGAAAAATTTTGATGAGTTTGAAAATGTTGATTCTATTTAAATAGCTTAACACTTGAGTGTTTTAAAGTCATTTTTTTGAAGTGTTTTTATTTTTAAACAAAATATTTTGTTTTTTTGGAAAAAATAAATTAAATAAACACATTTTTCCCAATTTTATCATCCACTAAATATGGCGAAAATGCTTATTAAAAGCTAAAAAAGTGCCTCAATAGGGGAAGTAGATTTCAAATTCATGAGGTTACGGTAAAAAACTTTCAATATTTGTGAAGAAAAAAGGGACCTCCAATTTTTAAAATATGCAAAAAAAATTCCGTCAAAACTACTTCTAACTAGCTTCAAACTTATGTTGTAATTTGAAATTTACCCAATTAGGTTTTCAAATAAAAAAAAATGACTAAAATGAACTGGAGAAAAAAATTAATTGGGTAAATCAAAATGCACTTCTCAGATTTCAACCTCGTTCCCTAACCCCCCTCCCCTTTACTCCGAGCCAATTTGCCCCATGTATGGCCCAAAATGTCTTTAGGGTAGCGCATTTAATTTCGGCACTTTTTTGTTTTTCCAATGTAACTTTTCACTGTATGGCCTGATAGCTCATTTTCAGTTTTTAAAATTAAGTTTCCCAGTCGACAAGATTGGAACACTAACAAAGATGTCATTCAACCTCAATCTGCTATGTGCTGCTACAGAGATGGCTTAAAAGCAGAACAACATACTGGGGCAGGAGTGCATTTCACATTTGCCATGGAAGAAAATTTCTTTATTCTTTTAGGCAAAAACCCAACTATATTCCAGGCTGAAATATATGCAATCTTGGCCTGTGTTACAAATGCTGTTGTGCAAACTGCACAAAACAAAGAAATTTGTATTTTCTCTGACACTCAGGCTTCACTCAAGGCGCTGCTATCTCCTCAGATATCATCTGGGCTAGTTATGAGGTGCTATGAGATGATTACCAGATTGGCTAGAGAAAATGATGTAAAGCTTCTGTGGGTACCTGGACACAGGGGCCATAAAGAAAATGAGCAGGCTGACAAGCTTGCTAAAGAAGGCAAAAACGCTAACTTTATGGGCCCACTTTTACAAGTGGGAACATCAATTGGGGTTGCAAAATCATCCATCAAAAAATGGATTAGGCCCCAGCATGTCAGATACTGGCAAAATCTTGACGCATACTGACATAACAAAAAGTATGTCATTGAGCCAAATATTTCCAGAGATAGGCAATTGCTTGGTCTCTCAAGGTGTTACGACTTGTCATTGGGCTTTTGACTGGACATAGTCCTCTCAAAGCTCACTTAAGAAAGATTGGAGTAGCCAATGATGGGCTCTGCGAACTCTGCCAAGAGGAAGAAGAGACCGCTACTCACTTTTTGGAACAGTGCTATGCACTGTCAGCAATAAGGTTTAAAATCTTTGGCACGGATCCCTTAGATGCAAAAACAGTCCTAGGGGCGTCTGTTGCTGATGGGAAAAAATTCATAAAAGAATCAAAACGATTTGAGGAAAACCACTCCTAGGTGGTTCCAGGGCAGAGAGTAATGAGCCCAATGCAGGCTTGAACACCAGGGCCCCTTAACACTAGGGTACCGCCCTCTTACTATCTATCTAAGGCTTATCTATCTAAGACTAAGAAAAGAGCTTTAAATTTAAAGCCTTTAGTCATTTTTTTTTCTAGCGAGCCAGGACTTCTTTTGTGATATTATGTGTAATAATGTTTAAATGTTATGTATTTTCTTTTTTTGTTATTGTAACTCAACTGGGTTGCATTAACACTATTCTATTTATTGTTTGTTTTTTTTGGTAACACAATGATTTAATTTTATTTCTTCTATTGTATCTTGCTGGAAAATAAATTCTATTCTATTCTATTCTATTCTATCTATCTAGCTCATTTTGAAGCTTTCACGATACTGCATTGTGTCATTAAAGTTTTTACTTTTTTTACTTAATTAAATCAGTTTTTAAAAAAAAAATGGAAAATTGCTGAAATTAAATGTGTGCATTTAATTTCGGCACTTTACAAACAATAGATTTTTTCTCAGTCAAAAATCATCATTTTCAAAAATTTAAAAGCCTATCATTATCTCCAGACAGTTTTCTTTAATTTAAGGTTCTACTTGTTGTTCAAAGTGTAACTGGCAAAAAATTACAGCTAAAATGCCAAATGGTATCAAAATGAGTGAAATTTGGGAAAAAAGTGCATTTAATTTCGGCACTTTTAAAAAGACCCACTTAATCGAGTTTAAGTGCAGTGCTATGACCCCTACACATTTCAACGTTGCGGGGACTAAAAATTCAGAAAATAGACTAAATTTTACCACGACAGTTTAATTTTTAAACCAATTTATTGCGTAATCATGAAATGCCCATGTTCTAAAAACGAGTAACAATTTTATTTTTTATAAATCACACAATTTCACATGAAAATATCATAACATAACAAATAAAAAGCTCACGACAGTCATATACATAATATAATTAGCTCTCATTTGAGCTATCAAACGTCGTATTCCGTCCAGGATTACCAAAGATATAGTCCAAAATCAAAAATGCCCAATTTGGAAAAGTGCCGAAATTAAATGCACTACCCTATAATGGTGGCACTACTTATAAGGGTGCGAAAGGCATAGCCAGGAAAGGAAATTCTAACGAAATAAGCATTTATTTAAGAGCCTCATTCTCTATGGATTCAAAATCGCCATTCCAAGCTGTCAGATCAATAGTCTTAGATTTTGTTCAAATTAATATTTGTGATATTTCAGATGTTGTGAATGACAATGAGAGCATTTTTAGCTAATTTAATCAACCCGTTTGTCTGTAGTACCCCTTTGAAGTTGGTGCCTTTGACTTTTTTAAGAATTTTTTTTGGAAAAAAATTGATTTTTTTGAATGAAAAATAAAAACCTACGGTAATTTGTTTTGTGGTTGGATTTAGTTCTTACCTATGTAAAATAGTTTGAATTTTTCAAAAATCAACATTATTTTGCTAAATTTTTAATTTTTGAACATAAAATTTTAGAATTTTTCCAAAAAACGTAAGTTTTAAAAATCTTTATTTTTTCTAAACTCAACCAGTTTACCAAATTAACTATTTATAAGTAAAAATATATAAACTTTTCAAAAATAAACTTTATTTTAAAAAAAATTTTAATTTTTATAACCAAAATTTTACAATTTTTTAAAAAAAACGTAAGTTTTAAAAATCTTTATTTTTTCTAAACTCAACCAGTTTACCAAATTAGAAACATGAAACCAAACTCATATTTTCACATTATTTAGCTGTCATACAGTCCATTTAATCATAATAAAATTATCAAGATAAAATTACCCTTTTTTGTATATCAACCAGTTTAATGTCTAAAATTTTAGGAACTAATATATAAAATTCTCAATTGTGATAATTTAGTTATACATTTCAAGCCAAATATTCTGTTAAAAATGTAAAATAACTATTTATAAATAAAAATATATAAACTTTTGAAAAATAAACTAAATTTTCAAAAATTTTTAATTTTTACAACCAAAATTTTACAATTTTCCAAAAAAACGTAAATTTTAAAAATCTTTATTTTTTCTAAACTCAACCAGTTTACCAAATTAGAAACATGAAACCAAACTCATATTTTCACAATATTTAGCTGTCATACAGTCCATTTAATCATAATAAAATTATCAAAATAAGATTACCCTTTTTTGTATATCAACCATTTTAATGTCTAAAATTTTAGGAACTAATATATAAAATTCTGCAATTGTGATAATTTAGTTATACATTTCAAGCCAAATATTCTGTTAATAATGTAAAATAACTATTTATAAATAAAAATATATAAACTTTTGAAAAATAAACTAAATTTTCAAAAATTTTTAATTTTTACAACCAAAATTTTACAATTTTCCAAAAAAACGTAAATTTTAAAAATCTTTATTTTTTCTAAATTCAACCAGTTTACCAAATTAGAAACATGAAACCAAACTCATATTTTCACATTATTTAGCTGTCATACAGTCCATTTAATCATAATAAAGTTATCAAAATAAAATTACCCTTTTTTTGTATATCAACCATTTGAATGTCATATCACACTTTGCGGTCTGTTTATCAAAAAAAACACACGTCAAAAATTTATGGAAACTTTGGAACCAAATAAAGTGCTCTGTTGGGCAGATTGGGCAATGAAGTTTCTGGCTAAAAAATACCGTGAAAGCCAAACAGACTATTTGGAAAACGAGGGTTAGCTTGGTGTGTTTTTTTTTGTCCAAGTGCTGACAGTCAGTTTGTTTCCAGAAAGTTTGCCCATGTCTTTGATCAATCACCTCGAGGTTGAGAAGAAGTAGCAGCCATGTCGTATCACATTCTACAACAGATTAAAAAAGAACAGTCTCAAATTACTCATGCAATCATGAGAACAGACAATGCAGCCTGCTACCATTCATCTCCATCGATTTCAACTGTGCATAGTTTTTTGTTTAGCTACTTCAGGAATTCAAATTTCAGATTGGACATTGAATGAACCACCGACAGGCAAAGGTCCATGTGACCACCTGGCAGCGCACATTGAACGTAAGGGTAATATGTATGTTGATGAAGGGAATGACGTTACATCTGCCTGACAACACAAACATACAGCACCTCAAACACCTGGGCAACAAAGCAATACAATACCTCACAAAACTCTACACTAACATAATAAACACAAACACAATACCGCACAGTTGGAAACTTTCCAACTACATCCCAATTTCAAAACCAAACAAAAACATCAACAACAGCCAAGCCAATCATTCAGGCCCATCTCACTCATATCCGCACTCGCAAAAACTTACGAAAAAATCATACTCCCATACATCACAAGCAACATACCAAACACAACACACCAAAACGGCTTCAAAAAACAACACTCCACATACACAGCTCTACAAACACTTTACACCCACATAGCAGCAGGTTTTAACAAACCAAAACCACCACACCGCACAGTCGTTGTAGCTCTGGACATGTCCAAAGCTTTCGACACTGTCAATCACCACAAACTCATACACAAACTTGCACAAACACAAATACCAACAACAATTACAAAATTCATAAACAATTACATCAAAGGCCGCAAAGCATACACCACATACAACAATCACAAATCAAAACAAAAACTCATAAAAACAGGAGTCCCACAAGGATCCTGTCTATCACCCACACTATTTAACATCTACACTGCAGACATTTCAACACCACCACCAAACGTACACATCATAACATATGCAGACGACATCACAATATATGCATCACACCCAAACCACAACATAGCACAACAACAAATACAACCATACTTACACGCAATACAAACATGGACAGACAACAACCAACTCACATTAAATGCAAGCAAAACAACATCCACACTATTCACACCAGACCCTGCAGAGTACAACACACAATTATCACTACAAATAAACAACACAACACTCATTACAACCAAAAACCCAAAAATCTTGGAGCTCACGTTCGACCCCAAGCTTACATTCAACACACACATCGCAAATACACACAACAAAGCTCGCAAAACACTCAAAATCATAAATGCACTTACAGCAACATCATGGGGCAAACCAAAAGAAACACTCACACACAGAGAACACAGGAGGGGGGTAAGGGGGCACCTCCCCCCCTGCCACCCCCCACCCTCCCCCCCCGCCCCCCTCCCCCCCCCCCCCCCCCCTCCCCCCCCCCCCCCCCCTGGCCCATTGCCACCCCCCCACAGACAACCCAAAAAAGCAAAAGGCAAAGCAAAAAAGCAAGCAAAAAAACCCGGGACCACCCCCCCCCCCCAAAAAACACCCCCCGACCCCCCCGCACAACCCACCCACCCCACCGACCCCCCCCCCCCCCCAACCCCCCTCACACACACATACAAGGCCATCACTCGACCAATAATCGAGTATGCTAGCACAATCTGGGGCCCCACAACATCACACACACAAATTAACAAATTACAAACAATACAAAACACAGCTCTCAGGGTCGCAACAGGGCACACCAGACACAAACATAAACATCATCCACACAAAGGCTAAAGTCCTCCCAATAGTAACACACATTCAACTCCATGCAAAACAAGCAAAATTGGCTACCATGTACATAAACAATCCACTCAACTATTTAACACAACAACCTGCACCCAGCAGGCTCAAAAAACAAACCATTTTTCACAACAACAACTACACAACAAACATTCCAACAGACATACACAACAAAACCTACAAAGCACTAAAACAACAAATCCACACAAACACAGTCACAAACCACATCAACAACACTCCAATAAATCCAATACTACAAACAAAGCACCAGCAATAAGCAACGAGGAAGAAAATCTTCCTCGCGGGGTCAGGAGAACCTTTGCCCAACTCAGGGCGGGGAAATCTCCTTTCCTCTACTCCTACCTACACAAAATAAATCCTACATAACACACATCACCAAACTGCCCGCTATGCAAAACAAAAATACACACAACACAACATCTTTTCACATGCATAAACATTAACACGACCTTGGGACCAGAGGACCTTTGAGCAAACCCCGTAGCAGTTGCTGAGCTCCTCCAGGAGTGGGAAGAGGGGGTGAGCAAGGCGAGAAGCGTGCCGGACGGACCACACCAGGGTTGATGGAAACCTTGGCCATTGGCAAAGGACACACA